>JANHFX010009590.1:20129-38840 GCA_027560015.1 Chloroceryle amazona
TGATGGACTGCACGGTTATTGGGCGGTAGCCGTGTGCTTTCGGAACCAGGTTCCTACGCCTTTAAACGGCAACACCACTGAGTTACATGTGCTCCATTCACTATGTATCATTTCTTTCTCATTCAAGCTCCTTTCTCCAGTTCTACTAAGGACATTTTATTCCTAACTCTGTATTCCCTGAATCTCTGCTCTGGCAAACAAAATCTTCCTATCTCTGAGCATGTTTTCTCTGTTTTATAACCCTGGTAATCATTCACTTATTTTAGGGAGGGGTAGTCAGTTTAGTATGAAGACAGTTCCTCCTAATGCTTTAAAGGACTAATTCACTCTGAACTAAGTGTATGTATATGTAATACACACATGTGTATGAATGTAATAACTGGATACAAAGACATTTTGTACATCATTCCAATATGTACAAATTAGATTATATTACAAAATCTGTAATCAGGTTGTCAACACATTTATATGATAGCTTGTATTATACTTAGTTTTCATTTGCCCATCTGTAAACATTTAAAATACCCCTAATCAAATTACTAGTAATATTTTTTAATAAGTAGGACTGTAATAATAAATAATACCTTGGGGTTTTGATGTAACACACTGAATTTTCAAGTAAAAAAAACTTTTTATTTTGTGGCTTTAGAATCAGACTGTATTGAAAGCACATATAAACCCTTCCCCCAGCTATGTCCAGAAAGTTTTGGTTATTTTAAATCTATGACTTGAGGTTTGACTCATTTTGAGAAAAGACAGCTTGTACAGCCCCCATGCAAAACACTAAGAAAAGCAGAAACTTCAGTTTGTTCTCTTTATGGATTACTTTATGCAGAAAGACACTGAAGAAGCTTTGAAATAAAGGCTCTGAAAGGCTGGCAAGCTTGCTGAACAATGAGTTGTTATTCTTTGAAGGCATATTATCCTAAAAATTTCAAGAAAACCTGAGTGTTTCTAATGAGTAGAACTCTTATTTTTGAGAGAAAATAAATGAAAAAGTTTGAGAGGATATTTTATTTTATTCTTTTCTACCTAGGTCTGCTTGTTGCTCTTACGTGGAATTTTCCTGCTGATTTGACTTATTATTCTGATGCCAAGATTTACATGATTGCTGTGGATAGGAACTGGCTTTAGCATAAGCAAGATAACTTCCCATAGGGAGAGACACAAAAAGGGAAAGACAGAGTAGGGCAAATACACAGTATTATCTGAAGCTATATTCTTGGTTAATTATTTTATTAAGCCTCTAATTTAGATTATGCTGCAAGTAATAAAAGGCAGAAAAGCTACTGGATTCTATTTGTGTTCTAAGGCAAATGTCCAGCTACAAAGGAAGCAATAAACTGTTTTTATACAGAGCTGACCATAATACTTCTTGTAACATATGTGTGATTAAGAAAAAATGTCATTAGGGTTTGCCAGGTGGAGATTTCCCTTATATGCAGGGTCCTTCAGCAGAAAGAAAAGGGTGATTGTAGAACTGTGCATCATTACAGTTATTTTAGCCATTCATTGTCTGTATAACTCTTCGGCCCATTCTTTGATTTTGGATTACATGCTCTGAACATTAAAACACAGATTAAGATTTTTGCTTACAAGGCAGACTTGTGCAGCATGAAATCATTTGCAGCCAGTTGTCAGACTGTTGTCTTTTTGTAAACTACAGTACCTATGGAAAATGCAATGGTTTGAGATACTGAAATATGTTTGCATCACAATGCAGGGAACTTCACAAGCAAAGCAAGATTCCACAGTAAACAGACAATAAATACTGAGGGCAGAAGGCAGTTCGAGGGAGCTTAGAACTGTAATTCTTGACATCTCATTTAACAAAATTTGTGGTTTTTTCTAATTAAACCATATAAACTGAATAATTAAAATTAACTCCCATAATTAGTCAGCAATTAAACAAATCAGAAATAAATATTATCTACATGATCTAAAAGTTTAAATCCACTATTTGGAAGACAGCATTGTATTATCAAGGTAAATATTCCAGAGCGTCTGACTTAGATGTATATAATAGAAAAATGGGTAAGAATTCCCATCATTCCCTTTTCCTTTGGTTAGCTGCATGGACAACAGTTTATCCTGACATTAAAATGAAATCATCTAACTAGAAAGACTGATTTTATGTTTTGTATCTTGTTGATTGCAAAGTTATGTTTATCTCATGAAATTTAGCTATTAAGTTTAGTTATTTAGCTATTTTAGTTATAAACATCGTATTTGAGATACTCAGTTATCCCATGTAAAATTTTCAAAGGGCATTTCTTGAACAAAAAGCATTGTCTTAGCGCTAGTAATAATATTTGCTTGGTATTTCTGCATATGCTAAAGACTACTTTTAGTATCAGTGTTTATTGAATAGAAATTTTAGTAAAGCCTTGAATTTGGGGTGTATAGACAAGTGTCCTAGACTTTAGAAGTTTATCTGAGCTATTGGTACTACCCAAAGTCTCAATGAACCCTCCATTCTAATGAGACTCCCTGAGTACAGTATTATTTTGATCACAGGTTGTAGGCCTTTAATCAAAAATTCCTGTATCAGTTCAGCAATTGTATCAGGTATACAGAAAAAAAAAGGCAATTAAAGAACTTAGATGACAGATTATTCCTCCCACCCTAGATGCATTCTTCAAAATTGTAATGAAACAAATTTGTCACTGCTAGCTCAAACTGTCACCATATTCATTATTTTCCAACAGAGTCCAGCAGGCTCAGTGTGGAGGCAGAGCAAGTTCACATTTATTCATGCAAAATGCAATATAAGATTACCCTATATATGACAAAGGTGGTTTTAGGACTTTTTTGAGATGTATGTGCTCACATAAATTTTTCACCATTTAATCTGAAAAATAGTCTGCACAAATTAGGGAGGTGACATTATGAAGATGAAAGACAACTCATCAGATCAGTCAGAAAGACAAAGCAGCAGACCCTATTTCCACCCAGCAATGAGGTTTTTTAAAAGCAAACAACTGGCCATGATTACTGTTAGCAATATAACCAGGAAAGCTAGGAAAGGAAAAAGTGTGAATGAAAAGGAAATAGTAATGCAACTATGCACCACATCGGTGGAAACTACCTAGAAACGTAGTGCTTTCCTACAAACTATGAAAAAAAAAAGTCAAAACTCTTTAAGTATTTGTGCAAACTGGATTTCAAGCAGAAAAACATAAGTCTTGCTGGCAGCTTCCCAGACTTCTAGGCTGCTGCTCCTTTATTAATCGAGTCCTGTTGAACTATTTTTGCAAAATGACAAGCATGTTGCTGCTATGTTTAATAACAAAATATAAATAAATGCATGTATATTGCAAGGATATTTTCAAGAATATTACTGAATGTTGTTTCATAACAGGTAAAAAATACCTGGAAGGTAAATGTGAGTTTATAACAGTATATAACACCTTCCTCCACTACCACTGTCATCTATATCCATTATCTATATAATTGGAAATGTAGAGATGTCAAACGATGCTAAATCAATTAATTATGTAAATGTCACTGGTTAAACCCATCATTCCACACTAGTTTTTATGGCACTCTGTTTTGTTTTGTATGACCAGCCTAGCTTACCTCTGGCTAGAGGCTGTTTTGACAAAGTTTCCTTTGACAACTCATCAAAGCTTTCAATTGCTAGACTTTGTCTCATTTTCCTCTTTCTCTGCCTGGCCGTAGCAGTGGTTTACCAGCAGGCCTAGCTTTGTCCATGTGTTCAGATGTGGACTGAAGAGCTAATCTGGTTTCTGGTAGACACACAAGATGGGCAGCAGAGATAAAACATTTCAGTCTGTACTTCTATCTATATTTCCTGAGATATCTCATTTGGGTCTACTTTTTCCTGTCTTTGGAACACACAGATTTCTGCTCAGATCAGAGATGCTTAGAGCATTTATTAATTTTTCATGCTCCTCATGCAAACATGAATATTCTCATATAATGAGCTTATCTGCTCATTGTGACTTAAAGGATTTTTATCAAAATGTTTTGCAATGAAATAGACTCACAGATGAAACATGTATGCAATATGCAACTCTATCTGTGTATAGGCATGTGTTTTCTGGATAATTCAGAATAGGACAATGAAGTGAAGAAAAGTAAACAGGCAAGTTTTACATAAAAAAAAAAACAACAGAGAATAGCAGTCTCTGAAATAAATACTGCTTTGGAATGCCATGATTACTTTACTGTTCCAAAACAAACTGATAATTGATGGTTATAGAAAAGCCTTACAGTGTAAGTTAAACATAGGTCATTAGAGGAAACATACAGAAAGCAAGACAGGTACCACTTTTTAGACTGGGATTTCCAAGTATTAAGATTCTTCAAGTGGAATATTAATAAAACTCCAATTACAAAAAATCTACACACATATTAAAATAATCTGTAATCTGTAATATAAAATTCAGGCACTAAGAAAGATAGAAATATAAGTTTTCTAGAACATGCCCTAACATGATAATTTTTGACACTGAATAACCTACCAAATTCTAGGGTAGCTATAAAACTTGACCCAAGTAAATGAAATTTAACTTTTATTTGGAAGTTAGATGACTCTGGAATCATAGAATTATTTAGGTTGGAAAAGACCTTTAAAATCATTGAGTCCAAAACTTAACACTGCTAAGTTCACCACTAAACCACATCCCTAAGCGTCATGTCTACACATTTTTTTAATACCTCCAGGGATGGTGATTCCACCACTTTCCTGGACATACTCAGCTGGCTGTCAACCAACACCCCCAGGTCTTTTTCCGCCCAGCAGCTTTCCAGCCAATGTTCCCCAAGCCTGTAGCATTGCCTGGGGTTGTTGTGACGCAAGTACAGGACTACTTTACTTCCTCTGCATTTGAGACTGTCTCACATCTCTAATGCATAAGAAATTAAAGTCTGACTTTAGTTATACACTCCAAATATTAACTTAAATAAATTAAGTTACTTCGGAGTTTATGGATATAAGCTCCTTAAACATGACTGTCCTTCACAAGTAACCAAACCATCAATACAAAATATGAAGAAAGAAAAAGAACAAGCATTAAGTATGTTTTTTTTCCTTTTACACACCTTACTATGTATCTCATTTTTGCTGGGTTGTTTGCATTATTTTTTTTTTAATGTATCACTAGCTTTCACAGTCCGTTATAGCAAAATATTTCCTTTGGCTCATGTTTTTCAGTAGTAGAAATTTCCCCCTTTTTGTTCATCTAGGGATGCTGCAGTAATACAGTTATTTGAAATCAAAAACTGGACAGCTTTGCATTATATACAATATTTGCATACCCAAGGATTTTTAACTGATTCATTCATGGAAAGAATAGCTAAAGAAAGGAACTCTGCTGATCTACTTTGCGTTTAGACATCTTTTAGAATAAAAGAATTAACATACAGCAGCGCATGTATATACACATACAAACACACATGCATATGTCCAGCTGGTACTAGTTACTCTGTAGGAGACAGACATACATTCTGAAGCCCAAAGTTTTCAAAACAGCTTCTGATGTTGTCTAAGAAAAATATCTTGTAATAGGCTACACATGATACAGGTGTACATAAAATGGCACGTTTTGCCCTAGGCAACAATATAAGATTTCTAAAAGCTAGCATTTGAGACTACTATTCGTCATGATCCAAAATTTATGGGTTAACTTTAACACCTTAAAAATACTTATCTATAAATGCAAAACATGCTAAATCTTTTATTTTCTCCAAATGTCAGGTTGTCTTTTATTTTGGACTATTAAATTACACATCTAATAATGGCCTTATAAATCACCTCCCACTGCATAAGCAACTGTAGAAACACACAGGCAACTGTATTTCACAATCAGAGAGTTCTACTCCACTTCCTGAAAACACAAAGGTATTTTTTTCAATGCATATCGTCTTGACCAACAGATATTCCATGAATAGCAAGAAATGGCATAATTCTGCAGACTGAAGGCTTTTCTGAAAAAGAAATGCCTTGACTACTGAGTGTGTGTATGCAGAGAAATGCACACATGTACTGCCGTATATATACTGTAGAATCCACACTTTGCTAGAGTTCCACCTAATTCTGTGGAGACAGATCAAGCAGTGTTCTAGCCTACTGTCACCATAGACTCTCAGGTGAACTTAGTAAAGAAGCGCCTTAGTCCAGCATACCATGCTCCACTACTGTCTTCACAACCATGTGTTAAGAAACTGATTTGGAGATGCTGTTTACTCTCTTACCCCTGTCCACAGTTCTTGTTGACTTTACAAGTGATTATATGACTGCAGCATTGTGTGAGTATCAGAAGCCTGAACATTCAAAGTTAAACACTGCTGAAACAGAATATAACTATTACATCTGTTATGAAGAGCCAGTTAACAAAAAAATTAAGAACATTCTCCCTGAAGATATGTTTGGGGTTTCTTGCCTTTTTTTTTTTTTTTAACTCAGTTGTATTGAGAAGGACACCTTAAGACTGTTGGTCCAAAACCAACATCATTATTTACGATTTTTTTGCTCACTGCCAAAGTTGTAAGATAAGTGATGTAAACTGGAGTTCAGCTTGCATTTCACGCTGAAACAAAGGCATAGAGGAGTTCTATGAATACTGTCCATATTTCAAAGACTTGTAAACTAAACCCTGTATATCTATTGTTTATGTAAAAAAAAAAAAAAAAAAGATCTTTTATATTTCACTGTATCAAAAAGCTCTGGCAAAGATGTGCTGCAATTCATAACTATGTTTCTAGAAATCTAGCTTTCATAAACATGAGGCTTCCTTTCTGGATATATAATCAATTCACATCAAATTTGATGTCAAAGAGCTTATCTAATTAGCTTTCATTGAGTTTTATATATGATTATGTTTCTTAGCTGTTTTATGTTTTATAACAGTGATTTTCATTAAAGTTTGGAAGAATATTTAACCAAGAATATTTAACCATATCTTAAGTGGACTCTCCTGCACAGTTTTGGTTGCTGGTATATTCTGCTAAAACATTTTAATTCTTCAAATCAGTTCTGTGTATGATAATCCCTAATCCACTATCTTTATGCATCTGGACATGGGATTGAAAAAATACAATCAAATTACAAAGACTGGCAGAATTAACAGAACAGTCTTAAGGGTCTGTGTTATGTTCTCTATGGGTTCACTCAATGCAACATTAGTGAAAGTTGATGAAACACTTTACAGTAAGGATAAGAATAAGCACATGGACATAAGCACACTCCTGCCTCTTGTTTCTGACTCATAACTTCTTCCTCCAACATCATGATAATGTGTCAGCGCGGTTATGTGCTGAACTGCATTAGATTATTGGTTCAGTTCTTCACATGATCACACAAGTAACCAGTCTAATTAAGAGAGGTGTATGAATAAGAATGGGTCTCCACATACTTTAGCCAGGAGAGTCAATGAAAGAAATGTTTATGTAAACCATATCCTAGGTTAAAATAATGTATCTTAAAGCAACTTGGAGGATTCTGTAAAGGGATCTGCACTTGTTCAACTAAAACTGAATTGTTATGATGACAAGTTTATTTAGTTAAAAATACTTTTTAGTGCAAACAAGGCTTACAAATAAAAGATAAGGAAAGGGTGACTGATAAAATTGCACTGCTTACATTGACAAATTCAGTCAGGAAACAGGGTTTGAGAAAGACCTGCAATGGTGCATTTCTCAAAAAAAATAAATTGTATCACAGGTTTCCTGATCACATGAGAAGTGTCACACACCCTACAGTGAGCCTGACATTGGAATTTATGGCAGGAGAAATAGTAAGACACAAAGTTAAAAAAAATCCAGTAAAATTGTAAAGTCGTTTGTAGTATTGACTATACAGATCACATTACCTCTCGAGTCCAGAGACAAAACCTCATAACATGATCCTTTTCCAAACAAAACAGGTATCCAAGTAAAGGACAGTTGTGCTGTTTGACCAGTTTTCAAGGTGACTGTTGACTTTGCATGTGCCCATTTACATGTGTCTACTTGAGATGTGTTAGGACTTTTTTTTTTTTAGAACTGTGAACATACATAGTTGCCTGTTGAAGTCATTATAGCTCTTGGTGTTCATTTTGGCTACAAAATTAACACCCAGAATAATACCCCTTAGTCACCAAAAATCAATCTCACTTTGAGAGAAATGATAATTTCATGACTTTATCCTTACTTACATATCTCCTATCTCTTTAAAATATATGTTTTAAATTACTACACTTATGGCTTCAAGTGCAGAAGTTCTTGGGTTTTGTGGCAGGGTTTATACATGTTATTAACATGGTCTCTGCCTCACATAGTTAATAATCTTAAGAATAACCAATTTTCTTTATCTTGTTCAGCATTTCTTTCTATTTTCTATACCATATTAAGAAAGTTATCTCTCTCTTCAACTTACCTATCGATAAATTCTTTGTTCTGGAGTGGACTAGCATGATGTTCTGGAAGTTGACATATGCAATGTACATAGGATTTTACTGGATCAATATATTCTATAGCACCATCATTTTGGCAGGTCCTTCAATACAAAACCAATTCTCATTTATACCTAACATCTTTATTCGGTGGTATCAGAAAATTTCTTCCCCCACATGTTCCCAGTCTCCTGACACTTAGTTTCACAGATGTGGTTACCTTTCACTTACTTTCTTTGGACAGTTTCTTTCCATTTCAAGCTAAATAAAAAATAAAGTATTTATCCTTAAATGCTTATCCTTTCTCTTTTCCTATTGTTACTCTTACCTAGTGCAAACTTGCATATTTGGCAGCATTTTAGAATCTCCTATTTAGCCTTCAAGCCATTTTTGAGTATTACAATATTTTTGTTCTTATGTTAGAACATTTCAAAAATCAGAACTTCTTTTTTGAATTAAAAAGCAAAGCAACAGCAAAGAGAACCTAGCTGTACTTTAAGAAACTCAGAACACTGAGGTCTAGTTAATATTCAAAAAAAATCCCTTACAAGGGAAACTTGGGGAACATGTACTTTTGTGCAGTACAGTACAGAGATCTTTGGTGTACTCACAACAGTATCTGCAGATTCCTTTTTAGCTCTCTAGGCAGTCCTACAAATTTCAGATGCAGTAGTCCATGGTTCAATTTCTTGCTGGAATGGATTCCTCACAAGTAAGGGTAATCCTACATTTGATGTTTAGTCACTTGGACACATTCTGTATTCCATGCTGGCCATATCAGGCTTTGCAATGCTTATTTATTCTTGCCAGAATGCACTCCTGCATTAGCTGATTTCATTACACTTATATGGGTGAACTGGTACTTTTATTCTATGACCTTCTTTTCACCACCTTAAAATAACTTCTCAAAACAATAACCTCTAGGCCAATACTTCTCATGCTTCTTCTCAGACTAACAGTCACATTTTTACTATTTTTAGTTTGAAGAGAATAACTTCTGTAGTTTTCAAGGATTAGGCTTTCAAATATATTCTGATACAGTTGTTTTTATTAAATATTTACCGATTAGTCCCTAATTTCCATGTAACTTGTTCCTTTCTCCCCTCCTAGTTATAAATAAGCAATATAATAATTCCTCAAACACCACTTTCAAACACATTTTGTGTTGAAATTCCTCCTGAAGTTTGTCTCCTCTCTGGTTCTATTAAAGTTAGAAGGTATTCAGAGCATCTTTTGACTTGACTCACTATCTGAATTTATTAAATAAAACTATTAGTAAACATTTTAATTATATTAATTACACATAAGTTAATATGCATGATATTTGCATGTATTCATATTATTTGCATCACATAATTATGATTTCTATAATCATAAATATATTGTATTTTAATATCTCAATGAAAATGTATCTTAAATTACACAAAATAGATGTTAACATTGCAATTTTAAATCTAGCAAAGCTATATAACTAAAATTTCGTAATAATGTGTTGTTCTCTAGGTAAATACAGCACAGAGTAGCACAATATACACAACATTATATGACCTCATGGTCAGTATAACATTTGACAGTAATGGAGTTTAAGGAAAAGGATTATTGAGCCTGAAAGACAGCAGATGAGGAGATGGAAGAAATGGAAAAATTAGCTTTATGCAAACCTTATGCTGTACCACCTGCCAGCTTGTGTCATGTACTCTTCAGCCACCACTGAAACTCCTGTGAACAATGTAAGAGTCACAATAAATCCAAATCAGAATATGCCAGAGTTTTAACATTACAAATTGCTCAGTCTTCCTTCATGTTTATATTTTGTTATTCACTATTACTGAACAGACAAATTTAGTATTGGTTAAGGAACTTCTAAAAGCACTTCCAACATTTTCTTAGTGGACACTGAATCAGAATTTTCATTTGCCACAGTACCATATAAAAAGTCTATCTAAAATGTATTTCAGTCCAATGCCTGACATAGTGATTTCTCATCTCTCAGCTTCCTAGTACCAGCACTGTTCTTCACAGTGCAGAAACAATTCAAATGCGCAGCATTCTGTTGAGCATTCTGTTGAGTCCTACATGTTTCAGCAAATAAACCAAGGTGATTTGGCAATCCCAGATACAGCTTAATCTTTTTGGATAAATAAAAAGCCTGTAAACAAAAGCACTTGCTTTCATTTTACACAATATTGTGCAATTTATTTTAATAAAATGAGCTCCAATATCTAGTTCATTGGTTTTCAGCAGTAATCTAGAGACAGATTTTCAATGGCATGAGAGCCTACTATGCATCTAATTCATTTTCAGAAAGAATTCAGGATTTGATGCTGCATTCACTGCAGTTGGCAGTTAAATTTCCATTGATTTAAATAAGAACAAGTTCATACCTGCAGAGACTAGCTGCTATTTATGCCTTTCACATTATCCCTTCCATAGCTAGACATCTCTTCCCATTTCTTTTTCTGCACAAATAATGTATACTCTTGATGTGAAGTGAAAATGCTAAGAGCATACATTAATGTAAAAACAAAGGAGGAAAAAAATACTGATGTTTTTTTTTTACACATACCAGTATAACTTAAATTAATAATAAGCAGCCACATTTGCAAAGAAAGGTAATGAATCTTTTAAAACTGAAGATGTGTGAACATAAAATAACTGCCATTTGGTTTTATAGTGCCTCTCTTCACTAAGGCAGTGGGATTGAGTAAAACAAACAAAATGTTGAATGCATAGTATAGCTAATGTGCATTTAGAAGTAAATAAGTTTACTCAAACAAGTTTGAGTAATTATACATAGAACTATTACTTTACTGCTGCAAAAGTGAGGAAAATGTTATCAAATATTCAGTTCTATCAAACGATTGAACACATTATCAATAAATTAAACACTGTGATCTTTTTCTGTTTTATTTAGTAAAGAAATACAACTGAATAAAATGTATTACTATCTAGGGAATAAATGTTTTTAAGAGAAATATGCAAAGATCAAAAAGTGGCAGTAGTATTAGTATTCCAAATTAATCTAGATAAAACAATAAGATAAATAGGTGTAAAAAAATCACAGTCTTGTGTTCAACATGGTAAAGGATCAATTTCATCTAAAGGCAAGTGCAGTGTAGATTGTATCATCTAATCCAAAGAAGTGACCGTCTTGATTCAAATGCAAAATGTCTATTCCTATCTCAGATGGAATTTACCAGGACAAAATGTTCAATAGAAAGATTACATTTCCAGTGGGGCAGAAAGGTATTTGTCAGTGTCTTATTACAGCTTTGATACAAACATCCTGGATTTCAATTAGCTTTGAGATAGAACAGCAATAATCCAGCACTGAGGCTACAAACAGATCTTTGTTTCTTATAACACTATATGTGGATTTTTGTTTCAGTTGCAAAAAGAAAGATTTCCAAAAGAAAAGAAACAGAAGGAAATAACATTCCCATCATTTTAATGTCAGAGATATCACTTAGCAATGACTGTCTGATAACTTTGCACTAGGAGGCAAAGGCGACGTAATTTACATTTTTTTCCAGCATAAATGAAGAGTGCTGGATTCCCTGAACCGTAAGTGTCCCATCAGTTCTTCTACTCTTACTGTCCTTACTCCTATCATTAACATACCATATCCACTTTGATGTTTTTGATCCCTTTCTATGAAAAGTAATTTGCCTTCTCAATGGAAATAAATATGAAATTCACATTACTACATTTCAGGAGTTCAAACAATAACCCATAGAAATTTCCACCCTATAGAGGGCATCTTTTAAAATTACAAATTTAAAATGTGTACCTCTAAATATTTAAGATTTAAGAAAAATAGTATGCTCTTCTGAGTTGATCATAGAAGTAGGAGTTGGAATGGCAATTTTTAACTGTCACTTGAGTATCTGTAAGTGATTTTGAGTTAAGTACTGTAAAATCCTGGATAATATTTGTAGCCCTTACTTTATACCTGTGTCATAACTATGTCATCTCATGAAATATAGCAGAAGGAAAAGCTCAGAAATCATGCAGGTATGATTCAGCTGGTTATTTATTTGTTAGTATAAAAGTTATGATCTGTGCTATACAGTATGACTGTAATAACACTCAAAATTATTTATGGTGCCTTCCATTCAAAAAGCTTCCTTCAAATAGCAATTCACATTGCTTTAGCAGCAAGAAATACTGTCTATTGTTATTAAAATAAGTATGGTTAATTTGACACACTAAGAAACAAAGATCAAGAGAAAATAAAGATATGTCTGTAACCTAGGAACCAGTGGCAAAAGCTACTCATGGCAAAACACCACTTTTCCTCCTTTGATATGAAGACATGACCTAAGCCAGTAGCCCCCACAATTCCAGAACAAGGACAAGAGCTGGAAAAATGGTCTCTTTTAAGATTAATTGTTCTATGTAGTAATCACAGCTTCTTTCTCTCAGAGAAAAATTCTAGAAAATGCTTGACTTAGTAGTAAACTTTAAGAATAATAAACATTAAATTATGAAATTAGATGGATCTGTATTTTTCACTTCATCTCAAACCCTAAATGGCTGTTGTAAATACATCATAATGGTTAGCTACTGTCTGTGGACATACACAATGAATTAAGCAAGCATCTATAAAGTTTTTTTTCTTCACTTCTGAATTGCAGACACCTTTAGGGTAGTAAATAGCAAGAAAAGATATAATACTTCAAAGCTCTAGTGAAATCAAAAGTAGAACTCCTGATTAGTGAGAGTTTTTCTTAAATACCCATAGTTCCACAGACTTTAAAAACAGCTGTAAGTACATTTTGCTCCTACATACATACAACCTGCCAAATCATACATGAACATTTTTTTCAAGTATATGTGAACATATTCCTGTAGAAGGAATGCAATTCCCCAGATATAAACATATATTTGATATTTTATAATAAAAAATATAAATGTTATAAAAATATTTTTCTGCAAGCATAATGTAGTTGAAGAACTTGGTTTTTTTTCAGAAAATCAGCGTTTTACTGTAAACTACTAAAGCTGCATAAGATTCCAGACTGCTTTTCCACAAGAAGGTATTCCATGAGAAGAATTACATCAGGGTTTTTTTTTTCTTCCTGTACTCACAGCACCATAGAAACACAGACTTGGAAAGGACATCCACAGATCTAGTCCAACCTGCTTTAGCAGAATCAGTGTACTTTAACATATTATATCTGTCTGATCTGTTAAAAATGTCCAGAAAGAAGAGATTCCAGTAGCAAATTTTACAAAACAAAACCATAAACTTTCTCTGAGACAAACAGGCTTATAAAACTTTTTCTGACAGAAATGACAGATTTGATGCCACAGAAAACTGACAGCCATAAAGACCTGTGGTGATGATGCTTATGGTTAAAAGCATTTATTATATTAAATATATTTGCAGGTAACTGTATCATTCTCTCATCCTTTAAAAAACTGAAAGCAGCAACTGCTTAAATTTTTAACATTATATAATGTGTGCAATTCATTGTCTTACAGTTGACTATTAAAATCACATGTCATGAGAAAGATGTACACTTAATTCTATACAAGTTCACACATAAATATTCCATTTAGAAGTCTTACAGAAGGCCTTTCGCAGGTTTTTTGGGTTTTTTGTTGTTTTGTTTTTGTTTTGTTTTTTTTTTAGGTCTTAAAACAGATGCCCTAATGTGATCAAAGGCATTGAAAGATGCACCATTCAAACCTAAACAGATGAGTGTTGTTCAAAATGTTTTTTTAAAAAGAAACTACTTGCACTGATCAGGCTATTGCACAAGAAAACATAATCCAAAATACTTGTCAAATAGATTCAATAACAGGATATTAGTGTGGTCCAAGAAAAATAGAAGGATCAAATTTATCCTGATTTAAAAAAAAACCCAACAAACAGGTTAAGACAAATGATGTTTGTCTAGAAAACCAACCTATAACTGAACAAAAAAAAAACCTGGAGTATACAAAATTGAACTAACATTAGCCCTAAAGTAGCAAGGAAATGAGTATAGCTATCCAAATCATATTTGATAAGGTTACATGGGATTTGAATTTAAAACTTTTTCTACTATTTTTTTCACAGGAATGCACAGAAGTTTTGCAGATTCTCAGTAACTGATTTTAACATTTTTGAAATGCCACTAAAAATCTAAATCAAATTCAAATACAGATTAATTGCAATAGTCTTGAGAGCCAAACAGATTTTCAGAATAGAAGTTTTCTTGCATAAAAACTTTTACAAGATCCACAGGAAATCCCATTACAAACATTCCAAATTATATAGGGCTTAAACTCCACTATTAGCACATTACCTCTGTGAACAAGGAGGGTACAATTCTATCATACTCTGGTAAATACTCAGCCAGGGAAGGGCTACCTCCAGTTTAGACCAAGTGTCTGTAGATTTGTTTGGGACATGGAACATATCCCTGTTATCTTGTCCCTTCTCACAGCATTTGCACTACCACTTGTGATATGTTCCAGCAGGGTGCTTACTATAAATCAGATGGCTCCAGTCATTGTTACAGGAGATTTACTACACCATCTTTTCTGCTCAGGTGTTTTATAAATATCAGAAGCTTGGGTTCTGCTAGCAATAACTACATTTCCATTTCATAAGTTGCCTTACAACTTAGATTAATGGTCAAGATTTTTTTAAGTTAAAAAGTAGGAGATATTCTAAGATTTTTTTTATGTTAAAAATTGCTGATTATTTTCTCTTTAATTCCATGGAATTTTTCAGACCTTATTCCAACACATTAGTGAGTTTCTTATTAAAGACCCAAAAAAGGAACCAACTCTATCTTTACTTACATTGCTGTTAGCAGTAAAATGACTCCATGGCACCAGTCTTTATTGAAGAGAACTGACTGATGCTGTGTCTGCACTAATTCTCAAAAGAATGTGAAAACATGGCAAGTTAACTGTTAACAGTTAGTTACGGAAAATAAATATTACTTTGTGGTAAGAATAGAAGACTGGAACCAAAGAATTCTAAATTCTAATTCCTTGTGGTCTTGTCACTTAGTCTTTTTAACTCTCTTATTTAATTTGTAAATAATTACAAAGTACTCAATACTGGTAATTATTTAAAATTTCTAGAATGAGATAATTTTATGTCACTGGATGAAAAGTGCATTTAGTTTTAGTAAAACTTATTATTTTAGTGTGCTTTGTTCATATGAATTCTACTTTAAAATACACTTTAAGATAATATTTTTGCTTACATACAGGAAAATAACTTATTCCCAATTAAAGGTTTTTTTAAAAGCCCTTGGGAAAAAAGTGAACACTTTCTCCTTATTTATCCTATTATTTTTTTGGCTAGTGACACTAACATAACACATACAAAAGGAACTTTGTTTCCACCTTAAGTATTCAAACCTCTACCTTTGATGAATATCCAAAACATCCATAAAAGTTAATGGGAGATAGGTGAACAAACTGAGGATAGAATATAGCTTGGCATACAACACATCTGAAAATAATTCCTTTTGGCTGACCTCTTGGCAGTTTTCACACTCTTTCTTAAAACCAGTAGTACTAGGGCAGGTTTTGATGCGTTACAGGATCCCTTAAGAAGCTCTCATTATCTCCTCTCTGCTTAACCATGTAACAGAAAAAAAAAAACAAACAAAAAAACACAAACGAAAAGAGAGAAAAGAGAGAGACACTACCGTATAAAGACCACAAGGAGGAAGGAGAACTTGTTTTGGAATCTTTCAAATGGTAAACCTATTTTCTGTAACGGTTAGTAGTGAATCACTCGTAAGTGCTGGACCATTCACTACTGCATGTGTTTTGTGCCAAAGGTTACCAGATTGCAAGTGTTCTCATCTCAGAAAGGACCCATCATTCACCATCACCTTATTTTGACACAACAGAAGAAAAAATATGTCCATCTAGCAGGAACAGGAAAGGGGGCAGAGGGACAGCAAAAAAACTGTATTATCAAAATTTCTAAGGAAAAAGCACGGACTATTAAATGATACTAGAAAAGTTTTATCTTTATATTATGGGATGAGATCTTCCCAATTATTTCAATTCCAGTAAGTCTGTAAGATGGGCATTTAATTTCCCTGAAATGTTAAAGAAAACTAAAATGGAGCCTTAATGGAGAAGGGTAGGCTAGCTGCCTTTTCCCAGTCTCTCCTACTACTAGAGAAGACAGGGCATCAGTGGCAGTTACTTGAGGAGGGAACTACCCTCTCCAGCACAGATCTTGGGCTCATGCTCCAGAGCAAATCAGTGTTCAGTGTTTGAGCAGCAGTGAGGTGACAAAGCAAGGTGAGAGCCCACTTGCTGTTGCTATCTACTCTTCTGATTCAGGCAACAGCAGGAAGTCTAATGTTCTCCAACAGACTAAAGTAGAGGCACTTCTGAATCAAATGGTACCTTCATGTTTTTGGGTGGGATTCCTGCCTGTTTGCAGCAGAGACCTTATTTATCTTTATCATTCCTTTACATGCCTCAAAATAACTTCTCAGTAATACACTAATTGTGTTTCTTGGGCACAATCGGTGTTAACACTTGTGTTCACATCTTAACCAAACCATGCTCATTCTAGAATGAATATATTCAGTTTGTACATAAAATCTCCTACAAGATGTTTTCCCAAAAAGGGTCCACCTTACAGTGTAACTTTTCCATGTTCTTAGAGACCATTAAAAAACTGGGGTTCACTATACTCAAAGGTATTGTCACCAGGAAGCTGAGGCAAGAAGAAAACATTTGCTTGTAAACATCTACAAGCAGTATGCTTTCTCAAATCTGTCATCCTACCATATATCTCAGGAACCTTTCAGCTGATGAAAAATAGATCTGACTATTTCAATTTAAACTGTTACTTGGAAGACAAATGGCTAATAAAAAAAAAGTGGAAAAAAAATCACAAATATATTTGTATAGAGTTAGCATTCTGTGTTTGTCACTACTAAACTGACCTAGATAGTGCTATTTGAAAGCTATAGCTAGGATTTGCAAAGAAAAAGGAATGTCAGTGCTGCAAAAACTGTTTTTCTGTGCTCTAAAATGAAGCGCTAATGTGAAAAATAATATGGCCTTCAGACCAGACCATAGGTAGATTCAGAACCAAGAAATCCAGTTCAGTGTTTTTACACTGAAAAAAATATTACTTATTTTGTATTTGCAGCTTTCCAGTATATTATAGCCAAATAAGAAACGTATATAAAATACAGAAATAAAACAGATATTCCTGTTCTCAGGTGCACACATTATCATAAATGTTAGAATTCTGGCAAATAAATTCAAAGACAACAGCTGTTTGTGGAAGTTCATTACTATCATCTTCATATTTCCTATCATCTTCCTATTTCCATCTCTGAAGGAAAATGCAACTCCTTCCCTTGCACATCATACAATTTTGACAGTTTCAGTTATAGTTTTTCTGAATGGTAACACCCCTACCCTTATGAAATGGGAGTTATTCGATGATCAGAAGCCATCTAGACAACAGATGTTTTTTCTAATTTTTTTAAGGTATACTATGAACCCTGACTCACATGGAAGACTAGAGGAGTAAATAAGCAACAGTGACTTCTGCAGCAATTGAACTTCTGCAAGAAAACCCAGCAAAGTACCAACCAACCTGTTCAGTTTGTGATACGTAACAGGATTGCAGCCTGACAGAGCTTGACTGCAAACACAGTCTTTTCCAGTGTTCATCAGCAGTTCAGAAGATATACTCACCAGACATAAATATATGTAGATCCAGTGACTTTAAATATATTATTCCACTTTCTAACAGCAGAAAATTTAACCCTCTCTGGAGCTGATAGTTATGGCCTCTAAATACTTCATTTCACAGAGTGTTGTAAGCATATGTTCCACTTGAATTACATGAGTCTTCCGTATTAATTCTGTTTTGGTAAGCAGAGTTTGGGAAGATCAGCAGAGGAATGAAGCTCTTCATTGAGATGCGAGTCAGTAGCACTAGCTCAGCAGATAGGAAAAAAAGGTAGAAAAACTTAATACGTGTTTCCACAGGCTGCAAGTGGCTACATAGTTATTAATTGAGGGTGACTGGGGAACGGCAGCCATCTATTTCCAGCCGGTTGTTTCAAAAAGCACTGAAGTAACTTCACTCCCGCCCTGACGCCCAGGCACGCGGTTCGCGTTCGGCACGCAGAATGCAGCGCCTGCTGAGGTTTAACGACGCCCTGTCAGCCCGACAGCCTAACTCCACTTGCTGACATCCACGGCAAGCAGGTTTAGCGCGTGTTATTTTGTCCCCAGGCTGACGGTCACAGCAAATCAGGCGGTCATACATTTTACCCTCATGTGACGTCAGTGATCATTGCTGCCGTCCCGG
>JANHFX010009591.1:0-12983 GCA_027560015.1 Chloroceryle amazona
GGTTTTTTTCGGTGTCTCGTTGACGCACAAAGCGGTATCTTCCCTGCGGGAAGCCGCACCACTATTTTGGGGTTTGTCTCCTTGAAAATTTCCCTTACGGAAATCAGTTTTATTTGTATGCGTAACAGGGTTTGTTATAACGTCATTTATTTTGTTTGCAAAGTTGGTATTTGTTTCTTAACCCCTATTTAAAAGAAAAAAAGTGTTTATTGTCAGATGTCTATTGCCTGATAAATAGGGAAGCAACGTTCATGCAGAAATGTAGGCCAGGATCTGCTGAGGTAAGTAGGTTTGTAACTTACTGAAGTGGGCAGTTGTTGAAGATGTATGTACCTTTTAAAGTGTCTGTGTTTGGGTGAATAGGACTGAGCATACATTTGGGGAATTTTGGTGTTGTTTGAGTAAGCTCTTCCATGGGCTGAAATAGTTTTTTGAAATGGGCAAGACCTGCTTGTTTTAGTTGATTAAATGATACCCTTAATTCCTGATACTGAAGTACTCCTTCAAAAGAAGATATAATCCCGGAGGTAAGATCTAGTTGTAATAGCCCAACTTAATTTGACTTCAGAAACAATTGTTTGACAAAAAAGATAAAAATTGACTGCTCGGCTTGGAGGCCTAGGTAACATTCATCATGATAGAATATCTGTATTATAAAGTAATAACGGAAAACTAGGTTTTCAGGTGGTGAAATAAGGCTTTACATTGTCTCTGTTGTAACCAGTAGAAAATTCCAAAGATAGATTAATTCTGGATAATTAGTACAAACGTTTTTGAGGGAAATTACTTTTTGAAGAACTGGAATATTTTGACCAAAAAAACCTCAAAACATAATAAAATCTTATAGTTGACATAACTAGTTCTTGTTATGGAAGTAGTTTTCCACCAAATTAAATGGTTTTGCTTATCTTTTTGTTGGATGGAGTGTCTACCTGAGGGAAAACAAACAAAAAAAACCCCAAACCTTCAAACCTCTTAACCAAGGTTATCACCAATTTGGATTTGTATTCTTGCTGATGTGTAAGGGTTGATAGGAAGGGATGTCATCTTGGTCCATGTGATAAATTGAAGATCTGGTCACCTGTCTTATTCTGACATCCACAGTATAAAATGACTTATTGAATTCAGAAGACAGGAAGATCTCTGTGTGTATTTTGTATTTCACTTTAGCTAAAAATGTGTAAGGCACCAAGTTTCCTGTTTTACACTCTTGAATTATTGCATATTTAAAAATCTGTTTATTGATGGTTGACATTCTGGCAGCTACAGCTGTGGTTATGTGTAGTATTGAGACTCCAGAGGCGACCAACAGCTTTTAGTATTCATGCATGGTTCATAGAATTATAGAATGTTTTAGACTGTAAGGGACCTCTAGAGGTCACCTGGTCCAACCTCCCTACACAATCAGGGACATTTCTACCTAGGGCAAGTTGCTCAGAGCCCCGTCAAGCCTGACCTTTAATGACTCCAGGGATGGGGCCTCCACCACCTCTGGGCAGCCCATTCCAGTGGTCTATCACCCTCATATTAAAGAACTTTTTTCTAATATCCAGTCTAAATTTGTTCTTTCCCAACTTAAAACCAGTGCTTCTTGTCCTTTCATTACAAACCCTTTTGAATAGGTCCCTCTGGAACCTTCTCTTCTCCAGGCTGAGCAGCCCCAGCTCCCTCAGACTGTCTTCATACAAAAGATGCTCCATTCCTGTGATCATTTTGGTAGCCCTTCTTTGGACACACTCCAATATGTCTACATCCTTCCTGTGCTTAGGGCTCCAGAACTGGGCGCAGTACTCCTGGTGAGGTCTCACCAGGGCAGAGTAGAGGGGCAGAAACACCTCTCTCGATCTGCTGGCCACAGTTCTTCTGATGCAGCCCAGGATGTGATTTGCCTTCTGGGCTGTGATTGCATATTGGTGGCTCATATCCATTTTTTTCCATCCGCCAGCACCCCCAAGTCCCTTTCCACAGGACTGCTCTCCAGTGTATCCTCTCCCAGTATATACTGATAATGCTGGTTACCCCAGCCCAGGTGCAGGACCCTGCGCTTGGCCTTGTTGAACCTCATAAGGTTCATCTGGGCCCACCTTTCCAGCCTATCCAGGTCCCGCTGGATGACCTCCCGTCCCTCTGTCATATCAGCTGCACCCCTTGCTATCATCTGCAGACTTGCTGAGGGTGCACTCAGTGCCACTGTCATTAATGAAGATATCTTCATTAATGAAGATATTAACATTGGTCCTGTCACAGAACCCCTGAGGGACACCACTCATCACATATACTTTAAAAATCTGGATGGGAACATTCTGACCTTTCAGCAATGTGGCTTTTGTAAAAGTGTAAGAGTGTATCTTAACATATCTGTGACTTGCACTTTAAATAAATAACTTCATAGACCTGCATAACCGTAAGAGTCTTGTCTTTCAGTGGAGGTGACCATGGTGCAATGATATTTAGATGACAGCAGTTACTACATTGTTTTGCTGTGTTTTTGATTTCCCAAGAGGAAATATCTTTCAGTTGTTTGTTTTTCCTCTAATGGTGAGGACATTATGTTGAGATGATGTAGGTAATAGTGCCCTCCCCCTCCCCTAGCTGATGAACTATGAAGGCTTAGATGTCAGGCAGTTGAATAAATGGGAAAAAAGTTCCTGTGGTGTGTGGGACAGGGAACAGGATTTATTTATTCACATGTAAACAATGGGGATGGTTCAGAGAGATGGATTTGCTATAGGCAGTTGTTTTATAAATATTTCCCTACAGCTTTATTAATGTGCAACCTCCTTTAGGTCAGTTTTATTACAAGATTTGCAGTGCTTTAGCTGTTTGCATGTCAGTGAGATTGAGAAGAGATTTAGAAATGTGTATATTGAGTAACGTCCTATGGGACACATGTACAATATAGGGATAGGATAATTACTCCTATTTGTAGTCTCTTCAGTTCTGTCAGAGTGACAGTGATCAGTGCTCCTAAAAGAAACAATGTATCCACAGCCAGTGTTACACCAGTGAATTTCCTTCGGGCTTTAGATCAGTGTTTTTCTTGGTAGGCTGATGTCAGGCTTAACAGAGACCCCTAATGGAGCAGAGGGGAAGGAAGAAAGGAAAACATTTATTTCATTAATCTGAAATATTGCTGACAGGATTATTTTGCTGGTTTGTATAGTTTATACAAAACACTTTCTATAGTTTATGCTATTTGGAAAAGTAACTACTGTGAATTAAAGTGATGTCTTCCTTATTAAGTGTTTACCGAGTGAAATCTAAGAAGGCTGGTTCATAACTTTACTAGCAAGAGACTTCCTTCTGTATTTTTTTTTTTTACTCTTTCCTGTCAGTAAAGTGAAGTCCTAAGTCTTAGCTGCCATCGAGTAATATGTTTGATTTTATCCACACCCACTTGACTCTACTGAGTGAAGGGTGGATGAGTCCGCTGCACTGTCCTTCCCTCTTAAGCTGGTAGATCTACTCAATTTAGTATCTGAAAAATCCCCCACTTTTCACAGGCTTCCTGAAGAAGAGGATAACACTGTCCTAATGTTTACGTTCGTAATTCTCACTTGCAAGGAGCACTGTTTGTCTCATGAAGTGGTGAAAATGAAGAATGACGAAAGCTGAAGAACAGTGCAGTAATGTTTAAAAATCTGACTGCGCTTGTTTTGTTGATAGTGGAACTGAATATTGGATATCTGTTGGTTTGCTACTCAGTCTGCATTGTACAGGTTGTCCCTGCTTGATAGAACTGAAATGAATAGGGCATGGCTGACCCTTTTTAGGCTGGCAAGTGGGTTTTTTTTCATTAACTGCCCAGTGAGTTCTTTATTTTTGTTGGAGTAGGGCATGATAGCACTGAGATTTGATCTTCATGGGACTGTGTTGGGGGGTGAAACTTCTCAAATGGCTACAGGTCCTCCATCAACCTCCGTTGCATCACAGTTATGCCTGAATCAGTCTTGTTTGGCGCTCTGCCCTTGAAAAATGGAAGGTAGTAGTACTTAGATTATCTCACTTATGCTGAAGGTCTTGTATGAATTATATAAGCTTTTTCATTATCCCATGTCTTGTTTTGATTTATCTGTTGGAAGAACCTTGCCAAAAGAATAAAAATACATCTTTGCAATGAGAGGAAAGAAATGACTGTTGGTGTTCCAAAATACACTTCATGCAAATACTTTCATTCACTGCTCCGTTCTTCAAGCTCTTGAATGCCAGCTATGTTTGCCATTTAAAAAAAGAGTACTGTTGTAGGAACAGTATATACAACATAAGACTTCTTCATGCATACTAGACCTCCAGTAAGTCTTTCTCATTGAGAAAATTGTAGTAGTATTATGTTGTCAGAGTGAAAATAACATTTAAAGTAAAATCCCCATATTAGGGAAGGGAATCAGTTTTAAAAGTCAATCATGAGCTCAGTGAACATATGCAGAGAAAACAACAGTTAGGACTGAATAAAAGTTGCAAATACAAATGCAACTGATAGAAACCTCCTTTCTAAGACAATCTTAAATATTCTCTCTATCATTCTATATATGGCACTTCGGTTGGCTACATAAATAGGCTAAGCACAGAATTTTTATGGAAGTGGAATTGCTGTGTTCATCCTGGGATTATGATGGCAATATGTTCTGCAAGCTCTTGGTAGTCTTCGAGAGCTGTTGTATTAGAAAGAACTGTCTGTCCTGGCCTCTAGGCTCAACCTTACTGCATACCCAGGTTGCCCGTGAGTGTGTTTTGCCTCTGAGTGATGGAGAGTGCATCAGACAAGGGGAAATTACAGTGGTTGTAACAAGAGAGGAGCAGGAAATAGAAAATGGGGAAAATGAGGAAATAAACTAACTGCTTTATAAAGAAGCTTTTTTGTTCACTGCTTTTCATCAAGTTGGCTAGAAGTCTAGATAGTTGCTGAATAGAGTATTTTGCTAGCTGCGTTAGGTGTGTATCACACTAACAGGACAGAGACCCATAATTTGGGGTTATATAAGAAGCATATACTTGAGAGAATTCAACAAGATGCTTTTTTGACACCTAAAAAGGAGACTGTTTCTTGATGGTAAAGGGAATTGACTATATTTTAAAACGTAACTGAAAATACTTTTTCAAACGTAATGTTATATTAAATTACATGTATTCACTTACACAAGTTTAGATCAAAAGTTGAGTTAGTGTTGTGTAATCAACTATTCCACTGTTTTATAGTGCTTTAATACTGTCATAATTTTTGATTACTAGTAATGGAATTAATTCTTAATGATAAAATACACCATTTTGTAACTCAAATGTGTTCTGTTTTCATGTCTGATCGTAAACTGTCTGCTATAAAGAACTCAAAAATTGAGCTTAATTTTGAGTTCAAAGATTTCTAATAACATCTCTAAATAGTGAAGGAATGGATTATTTGTAATTGTTTGTTGGTGCCGTTTGCTTCAAAAAATATACTCGTGTTTAAGCTGTTGTGTAATTTTATTAATTGGAAGCCAGCAGCTTTCCCATGAGTAAGCAGTCCTTCAGGCTTTGTATTGGTTAACAAAAATTAAGAGGTATTGATTACTTAGTTGGCTTACTGCAGACTTTTCCATGGTTTTAAGAGTGCAGACATACAAAATGGTTAAATTTGAGTTATCTGGGCATTATATCTAGGCTGCTTGTCAAATAGCTTAGTGAAACTAAGCCAGTCAAATAGTTTCAAGTGCACTAAGTTTTCACTGTGTGGTCATTTAGGTCTTTTGTCATCTTGCAGTAGTTTGAGGTTTCTCAAAGTGTAAACTTTCTTGCTTTGTGTTTTGTTTTTTTTTTTCTGTAACTTAAATATATCTGTATTTCATCATGGTGGCCTCTGTGCTAAGGTAAATAGAGCTTTCAGAATGTGAAACTTTCATACTGATGGAGGTTTCCACACCAGAATTTAACAGTAATACAGGGGGTGGGAAGGGGAGCACTCCCAGTAAGTAGAACTGAGTCCTGCGTAAACAAGCTCCTGATTGTGCTCACAGTTTTTTTTGTGCCTTAGGAAAACATCAGAATTAAATAAAATTGTCCTTTTCATTTATCCTGTTAAAAGGACAGGATAGAACACTTGTGTGGGGGCTGGACCACAATATATAGTGGTAAGTTATGACTCACTTAGAAAACAGTAAGATCTCTGAATAAATGAACTCGCCCCCCCAAATTTAAATATTTTGTGGATTTTCTAAAAAAAAAATGTGGTGAGATGTGGGGTTATTGTGGGAGGGGCTGGCTTGCTTTTGGACTGTGGAAAAGATTCATTAGACTAAGCGTTGCATTTCTGTAAAACAGTGGCGCATAAATAACAGACCAAAATACTGCCTTAAAGGTGACCTTGCAAGGATGAGAAAAAGAGTACGTACTGCTTGGTCTCTGTGCGCTTATAACAGGTTTGAATTCTGATTTCCCATCCTCATTAGAAATTTTATAAATTGAAAGTCTTGGTCTTAATTTTTCCAAAGAAAGATGATACATGTATGTGAGGGTAAGTGCATGCACGGCAAGGATCATGAAAGTGCTGGTATTTTCCTCGGGAGCTATCAGCAGCAGAGAAAGGTAGATAACAGAATTCCAGAGCTTTAATAAAGGCTTCTTTGTTTACTATGTAGACTCCTTAAACTCTTAATGTTTATTATAAGATTTATTTTCCAATTCAGCTGCTACTTTTTTTCAGTCTTGGAGAAGAAGATAGCTATATATATACTGCATTCCACTAAAACTTACTGCAATGAAAAAATATATACATATGTTGTCCAGGATGCAACAGTCTTCTGTTTTAATACTTGAAAATATTAAATATATCCTACGGTGATTGTGCTTTGATGAAGTGAAAGTAAGAATCTGTCTTGTTCTGTACACTGACTAGAGGAGGTTTAGCCTAACTTGCATGCAGTTAACCTTCTGATTGATGTAAAATATACCAATCTGCTGTGATTCCAGTATAAAAAAAAGCAACATTTTCTTCATTATCAGAGGGTTTAAGCCTCACATTTAACAGTAAGTGTTAGAAATGTCTGTAGGATTTCCAGTAAGAACATTCAAACGGATCTTTTCAGGTAGGGTTCTAGGATAGGGCTTCTTTAGATGTTAGTATGCAGCATATGTGCCTTGTGCAAAATCTTAATTCTAGATAACATCACTTGAAGGATTAGAGTAGTTGCTTATGGCTGTGAAGAGAACACAGGCTGCCTAGCATAATGCATCAGTTTATAGCAGTTGCAAACGGAGCTTTGTCATTCTTCAGGGTCTATTAGGAACAGCTAGCTCACAGCTGCTCCTGAAAGCATCAGTTTGTGGAACAATCTAAGAAATACTGATATGACTCTGTTCTGTAGTATCAATCTTGTATTGATTTGTTCTATGACAGAATAAACAAGAGCTTTGAGTATTAGCACCAGGTGTAAGAATGTGTTAGCATTTTGAAGAATTTGGAGGTTCAGGCAGAAGATTATGGACCCAAATAGACAATGTTCTTAACCTGCTGTATATTTTGGTATTGCTACTCTAGATGTTTTTTGTGGCTTTATCTGTGTTCCAGCTGTGCTGCTTAAGGAGCCTCATTTGCACATAAGGTAGAAGTTGCACACATTTTTCTTAAGAAGCTTTCTGGTTGTTGAGCACAACCTGCTGTAAGCCAGGTACAGCTGTTTCTTTGCATATGTCTTGAACTGGTTTGGTCTCTGATCTGATTGATCAATTTTTCAAATTGGTCATCTCTGCATTCTGGTTCAGTGCATAGAACACTTCTTCTAGAATAGCATAGGAGATCATTCCTTCAGGAAAAAAAGAGGGAGCACTTAACTGCTTAAGTAGTAGAGATGTCAAAATGTCTGCTATAGCCTTATTCATCTGAGGCGCAAAAAAGTGGTATTAGTTAAGAGCGCTTCAGTGGTTATCACAGTGGGAACCAAGTTCTTTTGTCACTTCCTTTTATGAATTTAAGCAGAAGGCAAAGATGCCAGATGAAGCAGGTTGAAGGTAAATGTATTACAAAGGTTACTGTTGCCTGTCTCTCTCAGTCTTCCAGCACAAAATCTTTTATTTGAAGTCTTTGAGGCTAATGTCGCATTATTGTATGTTGACAGCCTAATATGTTGACAGGGTGGGGAACCTGCCAGGTACCAGCTAGTAAGGGAGCATGTGATATGCTCAGTTTCTGTCACAGGATAGAGTCAGAAGTACATGGACCAAAGACAGCTTTGTCAACTATACTATTAATGTGTAGTGGTTTGGGTTGTGTTTTTTTATTTTATTTTATTTTTGTTTTGTTTTGTTTTTAAGAAACT
The DNA here is from genome assembly GCA_027560015.1 of Chloroceryle amazona. Classification (NCBI taxonomy): domain Eukaryota; kingdom Metazoa; phylum Chordata; class Aves; order Coraciiformes; family Cerylidae; genus Chloroceryle; species Chloroceryle amazona. The sequence goes on from JANHFX010009591.1 coordinate 8,289, forward strand.
CTATGGATTTCTATTACTTTACCCTGAAGTGATATGGTTCCAAATATCTCCTGTTTTACTCCTCTTCATGCCAGAGAAGAAACATGAATTAGCTCAGTTGTCACTGTACTGCACCATGTATTGTGTTGAAGATACTATCCCTATATATAGCTACAGCGGAAGATGGCCTTATTTAAGCATGTACTTTAGTTGATGGTTATTGGAGCTCTTTATCTGAAACTTGTAACTTCTGTAAGCAGTAGCCTGTGAAACTCGTACGCTTAAGCATTGGTAGAATGGACATCATCCATAAATTTGCAGGTGACAGTGCATCAATATTTGTTTTGTAAAAGCGGTAACGTTTTCACTGACTATAAGAGCTTCCCTTCAATGCAAGTTACAAGAGTTCTGTCAATTCAAAATCGTATTGTCAAGCTGTATTCTTAATATTTTGAAACAAATGTATTTAAGTTACTGCTTTTTCCACTGGGGACTAGTCTTAGCAGTAAATGACTTTTCTCTTATTTCAGTTTTGCTTCTTAATGTCTATCTGTTTCTATTTCTAGGCCTTTCTTAAAACTTTCCATGTCTAAATGGACTCCTGAATGTAATACAGTTTATAGTCTAAAAGCGGATATGAAGAGTGAAGTTCCTTCTGATGCACCAAAGAGACAGGAGAGTCTGAAGGGGATCCTCTTGAACCCTGAGCCTATTGGGGCAGCCAAAAGCTTCACTGCAGAAGTTGAGATGATTGCCAGTAAAGTAGGGAATGAATTCTCTCACTTATGTAGTGATTCTCAAAAGCAAAAGGACATGAATGGAAATCATACAGACCAAGACAAAAGTATTGTGGTGCGAAAAAAACGCAAAAGCCAGCAGGCTGGTCCTTCGTATACTCAAGATTGTCCTGATAAGGAAAACCAAGGAATTTTGGGACTAAGACAGCATGTAGAAACACAGAGTGAAGACAATGATTCTTCTTTTAGTGACTGTATCTCTTCACCTTCATCTAGCCTTCATTTTGGAGACTCTGACACAGTAACATCTGATGAAGAAAAAGATGGTTCTCTAAGACACCCTCAGGCAGTGCTGAATACAAGCAGAACTCGCAGCGCAAGGTCACAAAAGTGGCCTCGGACTGAGGCAGACTCTGTACCTGGGTTATTAATGAAAAGGCCCTGTTTTCACAACAGTTCTTTAAGAAGACTGCCATACAGGAAGAGATTTGTGAAAACAAGTTCATCACAGCGGACACAGAACCAAAAAGAACGAATTTTAATGCAGCGGAAAAAGCGGGAAGTGTTAGCTCGAAGAAAGTATGCTTTACTACCCAGCTCTAGCAGTTCCAGTGAGAATGATCTCAGTAGTGAATCTTCTTCCAGTTCATCTACTGAAGGAGAAGAGGACTTATTTGTGTCACCTGGTGAAAACCACCAGAACAGTTCTGTTCCTTCAGGTAAAACTGAATTCCTCAGGTGCTTTTTATCGATGAGCTGTCATCATATACAATATTCTTTTTTAATAAGTACTTTGGATTAGTTGGTTTTGTGTTTTTATAGACATTACAATGTAGATAGATTTACTGTAAGTAAAGTGAACATTACACCTTAAGTTCTTGTTGGAAAAAGAACATTCAGAGCTTCCAGTGAAATTACAGCAAATTTACAATATTTTACTTAAAAGGTAAAGGTAATGGTTTCTAACAACGTACTAGAAAATTGCTCAGTCTGATTAGTAGTAACATGCTCTGGAGTTTCTCCATTTTTTTGTTTCTGAATTATGTTAAAAATTGTAGCTGTTATATCTTTTTTAACTGACTGTGGGAATAACAACTTTGGTTTCAGAATGTAGAAATATCTGCTAATATCTAATTAACTGCACTGGACAACTTAAAAAAAAAAGTCAGTTAGGAGGGAAAAAAAAATAAAAATGGGCATTGTGATGAGAGCCTGAAATAGGATTCAGTAAGAGAAAATTCTAAGGCCTGAGTTGTGGAAAGCCAAGCACTGTATATATACCAAATGTTTTAACTAGATAAATTCAGTGCAATAATGTGACAGTTGGTTTACATAGATGTTTCTGTAGTATGTCTTGACACAGTGTTTGAAGACATGCCTGACAGTTTGGACTGGAGATTTTTGGAAGGTGGTTGGGGGTTTTCTCATTGGTTGTGGTTTGTTTTGTTTGTTCATGTGGTTTGGGTTGTGGGTTTTTTTCGGGGGAGGGTGTCTGGTTTGTTGGTTTTTTTTGGGTTTTGTTTTTTTTTTTTTTCTGGTTGTTGTTGTTTTTACCATCTATGAATTTTCTTGGAATTCCTTTCGTCTTAAATTTGCTAAGTGAAAGGCAGTAGCGGGACCAGTAATGTTCACAATGTTTTAGTTGTAGTTGTCCTTTCTGTTTATCATTTCAGCTTTGTAGAGAGCAGGAGGAAGCAGATACATAGAACACAGCGTGGTGTTAATCTGTGCAGCCATGTTTTTTACCTAGTGACAAATGTGTTTTAGAAAGTGAATTCTTATTTCAGACTGTGCTGATCCTTCCTCTAAGAAAAAAAATTACTAAAAATACAAGGACAGGTTTGTTGTTTTTTTTTTTTAAAAAAGGGTGCTAGATCAGAACTGGAGTACTAAAGACTAGATTAGAGCTGGAAATAATTTGTGCGTTGTTCTTCAATGCACTGTTTAAATGGAAGAAGTAAGATTTGTAACACAGAAATCTTACACCATGCTAAGGCAGCAGAAATAACACTGAAGCAGAAGAATTATTGCACAGCCTTAATTATCTTCATGCATATTTGTGGGGACAGGTTTTTTTAAGCCTAAAAAATTTACATTTGACATGCATGTTCAAGTGCATTGAAGAGTATGATTTACAAATGATTAATGTATGACACATGCATATATTCCTATTAAAACCCAGTTTGGGAAACAGCTGTATTAACACTTCTCTTTCCAAGTTAATAGTTTTTTCTCATTTTCAGAGAGGACAGAATTTCATGTAACTGTAAAATGATGAAGTACCATTAGCAACTCTCTCTCTACACAGAGTAACATGTTCTGGTGAAACTGGTGTATGGATGAGAATTTGTAGGTTGTGGCTTCTTTGGTAATTTATCTAAAGAGAGAATTTTCAGGGGTTCACAGGTCTACTTGGATTGCTAAAACCTACTGCACTTTTTAAACATAAATTCAGTAAATACCACTTCTTTGCTTTTATTTCCCCTGAAGTGTAGAAAAGGTATTTCCATAGAGAGGCTTTCTCTAGGCATTTAAAAATAACCTTTTTGGAGAGAGATGTCTTTAAAAATGTCATGATCAGTCACTATTCAAGCAGCTTCTGATAATTCAGTGTGATGTTTTTATCCAAGGAAGAAGACTGGAACTTGCAATTTATTTCATCTAGTTATGTGGAAAAGTGAATTGTGCAATGGCTTAATTTTTATACTACTTGGAAAGCACAGTTTAGGAAACTACGTTTATTCTCATGTCATGACTGAAAAATCGATTAGCTCTGCACCAATTCACTTTGGATTAAAATGCTAACTTACTAAGTATTTATTTATACTTAGTAATAAATACTTACAACTTACTTATAATTAACTTACATCAGTTGTAACTGAACTAAGGTATGCTTTACAGAATGCGTCTTGTGGTGGCTGTACTTCAGGACTAACAGTGAGCTGAGAAGTAATTCTAGCTTCTAGAGTATGTGAATGCTGTCAGTTTTTTTGCCAGTGGAAATAACTATGAATGGGAAGGTTTTGAGCATTTTATTTACACTGCAGATAAAATGGGAAGTCGAGTAGGCTTCCTTTATAAGTGCCTCCTATTTTTAGTATGACAAAAGTGTGATTAACACTTTCTGTAGCTTTCTGCTGTTATATAAGGCATTTCTGCTTATTGAATTAATTCAGACAAACAGGGCCAGCTGAGAAAATAGCTATGCAACTACTTTGTATAGTGAGCAAGTACGATGGTGTTTCTGTATGAGGAAAGGGTTGTGTTGCTAGTAATGCTACACTAGCCCATGAATGTTAGGAAGAAATTTTTGTACACTAGATTGGCAGGTGAAGGTTACATATGCATCTGCTGAAATTACAGAATATACTGAAAGACAACTTATGCTAAGAATATGAGGCCTGCAGCATGTATGTAAAGACACTAGAGGATAGACTTAAGGAGAATAATAATCAGAAAAAACAATTAAATATATGGTAATAACTGAATTTTTAATACGCAGACATCCAAGTGATTTTATTAGTCTTGTAGCCTATTTAATAGCAATTTGTATTAGGGATACATGACAAAATGCTTCTTTGCTTTGAATGTTGATGCTGTCATGTCAGCTAGCAACTAAGCACCACACAGCTGCTTGCTCCCTCCCCCTGCTGGTGGGATGGTGGAGAGAATCAGAAAAGTAGAAGTGAGAAAACTTGTGGGTTCAGATAACAACAATTTAATAAGTACAGCAAAAGCCATGCACACGACCAAAGCCAAACATGAAATTCATTCACTGGTTCCTATTGGCAGGCAGGTGTTCACCATCTCCAGGAGAGCAGGGCTTCGTCACTGGTTAATGATTACTTCTGAGTGTGTGTCTTTGTGTCCTGTCCACCCCAACCCCCCCCGCCCCCTTCCTCCTTCTTCCCCCAGCTTTATGTGCTGAGCCTGACACCCTATGGTCTGGAATATCCCTTTGGTCAGTTGGGGTCAGCTG
>JANHFX010009591.1:13959-39819 GCA_027560015.1 Chloroceryle amazona
TCCCTTTGGTCAGTTGGGGTCAGCTGTCCCAGCTGTGTCCCCTCCCAGCTTCTGGTGCACCCCCAGCCTACTCACTGGCGGGGTGGTGTAAGAAGCAAGACCTTGACTCTCTGTAAGCATTGCACAGCAATGACGAAATCATCCCTAGGTTACCAACGCTGTTTCCCGCACAAATCCAAAACACAGCCCCATACCGGCTACTAGGAAGAAAATTAATTCTACCCCAGCCAAAACCAGCATAGATGTTTATCTAAAGATACAGTGCATTTAAGGAACTGGTAAATTTAATTAGCATATGCTGTTCTGGAAATTTTCTCTTTCTTATTCTTACAAGAAAGAAAAGTTAGAACAACTGAGCTGAAAAGTAAAATTACTGAACTGAATTAGTTCTGTTGTCACTGAAATCAGGACAAGAAGAAACTCATTCAGGAAAGGGAGAAGAGTGGGTGGCATAAGGACAGTGTAAAAATAAAAAACAAACAAATCCACAAAAAAAAACCCAACAAGCTGTGTAGTTTAGTGATATAATTGGAGGTGCAGTTCAGGTGTGTATGTTTAAATATGAGTGTTGATTGATTGGTTTTAATTGGAATACTGGGCTTACAGTTAAAATGACTGCAAGTGGCAACATTCTTTTGCTGTGAAACACAAATTTTGATTCTGTGTTTGGTTTACGTAGCTCTGAAACTGTTCTCTAACCCTTGGAGGACCTCTATATGTAACTATAGGGATAATCCTTTTGACTTTCCTTGTCAAAGGTGGCAAACTCTCAACTTTTACTGTAATTGAATCTCTGTAACATTGTAATGCAAATTTTCTGATATGCTTGTACATGCGTTTGATTTTCAGCTTGGATTTAAAGGGCTGGAGGTGCCATATGGAGATAACCACTCTGTGGAGAGAAACCTAGCAAAAGCTAAAATTGGAACAAGTTTTTAGCCTCATGTAACCTGATTTGTCAGTTAATCTGAACCATGGGAAGTGGGAAAGTGTTGTTAGGGAAAAAGGCTGTGTACTGTTTTGCATTGTCATACGTTGGTCACCTAGTAGCACTTAAAATTCCTTTAAGGTCTGACATGTTCATTTATATTTTTGAGCAGCTAGTGCTAAATGAGCCTTGCCTCTTTCCTTAGAATGTAATGCTGTTGCAATACTGCTCAAGTTTTTATTCAAAGCTGTTTAGAATGATAAAACTGAGTTAATTCACTGCTGTCCTCTTGATTCTGCTAACTTATTTGTTGTCTGTAACCCAAAAGTGTTGAATATAAACATCCAGTATTTCAAGAGTCAGAGGCTGGTGAGACTGTTAAAACATATACCACTTCATGTTCAGATTATTTTAATAAATTCAAGACAAACCTGTACTATTAAGTGGAAATGAGCTGCCTGTTCCTAGAGCTGATTATTTTTAAGTTACTTAATCCCTCCCAGAACTACAGCATGTGCTCATACTGTTTCTCACAGAAACTGGTGCAGCTCATAATTCAGAGCTTTTATCTCAATAGCCTTAGTGGACAACAAAGTGAATACATAACCTCTTTACTGTGCCTCTTATTAGAGGAGGATTGGGGAAGAACTGGGAAGTGGTAAGGAAGGAAGTACCTGCCTTTCTGAGCAGTCATTGCTAACCATTGCTACTATATCTGCAGTGAATTAGAGCTTTAAATAGCTACAGGAATAAAAGTTAGTGTGGAGTTCACTTCAGTGCTTTCCTGTAGCTGCTGCTGCAGCATTCTGTGCTGAAAAGATACTAATTCTAGAATTGGCTTGCTGTAGCATTGCTGACAGAACTAAGATTTATGTGCTTGGCTAAGAATAGTCAGTAGAGTTTTGGATTAGCGCGTGTTAACATGGCTTACAGTTGGTCAAGATCCCCTAAATTCTAATTGTTTGACTGTATTTTCCACCAGGGTGCAGACTCCTGAGCATTTTCTATATTTTTAAAATTTTCTCCCATCAATGGACAGGTATTGGAAGTATATTCCAGATGAGTCTGAGGTAAAAAAAAACCTGTCATCCTCTAAACTAGTGTCACCCAACAGTAAGGGGACAGGGAGTTTTTTTAGGAATCCTTGACAAAATGATGATGATACTAAATCATAGTTAACAGTTAAAACTTTATTTTCTTAGCAGGATATGATGATTAGTATAGCACACATGATTCAAATGGCATGGGATTTGTACCATTAGAATCAAGGTAGTACAGTCTGTTAAGTAGCATAACAGAGAAATTTTATTAAAAAAATTATAATTTCTGACGACCTGGACCCTCTGCAGATCAGGTAGGATTGTATATGTGGTTTGCTATATCAATGTAACAACAACAACAAAATTATATAAAGAATACAAGTCACTCAATCCTCAGAAGAAGCTGATGATGTAGGGGGCATCCTTGGCCACTGGAGGGGGTTCCAGGTCTTACTGTCGAGCAACAGTTCTGGTCCAGGTTCCCACTTAGGACTTGTAACTGCTTGATTTTTACACACAGTGCTCTGTGTGCTGTTATGTGTCTCTGTTCTGACACGGGGTCATAAACTATACCTGATTAGCTGGGTGCCTGGGACCTTCAAGACCAGCAAGGGAGGGAGTAATCATTCCTGGCTCCCAGGAATCTTGAGACTGATAGGGAAGGGAAGAAGAAGTAAATCTGTTCGGTTTGTCTGCTTGGCTCACAGGACCTGGAGAGCCTGAGGATGAGGGGAAGTGGAACAAATAAGTGACCTACTTGGTCACAGAAAATGGCTGTTTGGCTCATAAAATGACACAAGTTACGGTAACTGTATTACTAGAAGTTGGGGGCAGGGGGTACTGATCACACCTAATTCAGGAAGTCTGAAAGCTGAAGGAAGTACTCATTAACACTAGTAGGGATTATTATTTTAGCCATTTCAAACAGAATTACTATCCAGGTAATTATCTTGAACTCAGCAGAGGTGCTGTAGAGAGGCTCATAGTACCAGCAAGTTCCAAAAGGGATTAGACACAATTAGTGACAGCTGTCCGTGACCATGAATAGACAGGAAAGTGCATTTGTAACATTGTTGTGGATGCTGGGTGTGAGAGGCTTAAAGACTCTAGCCTGGATTTTTTACTCTGACCACGTAGTTTTGCCCACTGCAGCTGGCAGAGAACATGGGTCACTGTGGACCCCTGGTGTGGTCCAGTGAAAGCTTGGAACTCAAAGTCATATCTGTCACTGGAACTGCTTATTTTAAATCACTTCTGTTTTCACTTATGGTTTGGTCAGTCTGTCTCATTCAAAATTGTGCATTGTAAAACTTCTCTATTTTACATGTGATATTTAAACTAGTTAAACCCCATGTTAATTGCAAAACAGGTGTAAAATACCCTCCAGAGAGGACATCAGTTAACCAAATATAAATTTAATAAAATGTTATTTATGTCCTTGGTGGTGTACTTGTGTTGATGTTGACTGATTAACCTCTTGAGTTCTGTCATGATCTTTCAGAGTTAGGTAATAGTGTAATTATTTATATATTACACATAGAGTATAATTGGATATATTATACAAGTTATAGTGTGAAAAGCTTAGTCTCTTGCTTTTTAGAATCCAATACTTCAAAAATCCAGAAATTAAAACTTGTTACCCAGAACTGCGTGTGGTCTGTCAGTGGCACCTAGCAATTATAGTTCTGAAATAATCTTAAAACATTCTGGGGGAAATATAGCTTCATTTACTGATCTAACTATTGGACTACATGGTATTGTATTTTTAAAAGATACGTTGTGCTTAATCTGATGGATTTATTGTCTTTGTGCTGGAGGAGGGTTTGTTTTGATTTCCCTTAGGTTGGCTAAACACTAGGATTTAATCATAAACCAGGCTTTTGAAAGAAAGGGGAAGAGCTTCTTTACAGAAGCATCTGATTATTAGTCATGTATAAAAACTAATTGCTGCTGTTGATGGGCCTGAATCGTTGGAATATGCAAAACTTGCAAACTAAAATTTGGTCTTTTGCACATACTATTAAATCTGATTGGGGGGGCACACGACACATGACAAATTTCAGTGGAAACTAATCAAATTTGTACTGTAATTTTCAGTAGAAGTTTTGTTTCTAACCAGCTCATTTAAAATGTAGAGTAAGTCTCTCAGTGGCAGCCCAAAGGCTAATTTAGTCACAAACAGCTAGAGTATGATTTGCTTGCTGTGTTGTGTTATTTAGGACATGACAGAGGGAAATAGGGTATACCTGAAGGAGGATAATTTTCTATTTCTTTTACAGCCATAGGTATTATGCTGAAAGTAGTACAAAATACCTCTCATAGATTTGTGTAGCTATTTTGCTGCCAACAGTCCCATGACCCTTCTCCTTGAAGGGAAGATACCTTCAGGGGGTGTAAGATTAGTATAGTAACATGCATATTATACAGACTTAACTGTTCTCTTACAGGATCAGTCATTCAGATGATATATTACTAAGTAAAGTATTCATATTTATACTTTAAAATCAAATTTGTTTGGAGTTCATTCCCATCAGAAGATGACTGGTCAGTGACTGGTATGTGCATAAAACCAAATAAATTAAATATACCTTCTAATAGTGGACTATTAAAAACATCCTGTGTAGTGGACCATGAGGTGAAAAGTCATAGAGAGAGGTGAGAGTATTTTGTATATTTCTGGATTTGGATTTTTGCTTGTGTCATGGTGGTTGTTTTTTATTTTTTTTCCTTGGCTATTGGTATGTTTTGTAAATTGTGTGGTACGTTAGAGCTGACATTTACTGAAATACAGAGTTCTGTTGGTTTTATGCACTTCCAAAGAATTTCACAGGTGTGTGTATATATATCAAGTATATTTGCATGTAGACCTAAAGATATGTTTATCTGTTTACTGCTAACACGTAACCTTGGATTCACCACATGACTCCCATTTGAATCACGCAAGCGCCTCAAAATGCTCTTGAGCGAATATTTTTAGAAACAATACAGCAAAACGTATGAAAAACATTGTTTTATTTCTGTATGTTGGTCATCTTACTAAAGAGAGCTTCCTTCTGCTTTACAGGGTTGTACACTCTTAAAATTCAAGTTAACCATCTTGAACTACTCTGACTGACATACCAGTAAAGTTGTCCTTCAGAGACTTAACCTAATGTGCAAAGTTACATTATGTGGGACTGCAAAATATCTTTGCTAAGATTAGGCTTTCAATAGGTCAAGCCAGCAGACTTGAATTTTAAGTGCATTTGGCAGTGATATATATATATTTTTTTTTTTCACCTTCCCAGCTTTGGTACTATAGCACGTTCACAAAGACATCTTAAATTTCACTATTTTTTTAGTACAGTTTTAATTCTGAATTGCCTTGTAAATGAAATGATCAAGTGCTTAGATAAATCCATTATATATGGGTGTGCTGAAGTTTCAGGGGGCTATCTTTTATAGTTGTGTTGCTGCTCATATGCTGCAGGCATGCTGTATTCCTGTCAGCCTACCAAGGAGGCTGTCCTCCGAGACCTTATTTTGACAGATTATTTCAGAGCCTTTTCTTTGTTTGAACACTATCCTTTACTCTGCATTGTAGGACCTTGTTTAAATGGGAACAAACCAGTGTGGTTTTGCTTTTGATGTTTCAGAACCTGTTTTCTTTCTTGTAGTAATGTGTGAGGAGAGAAACGGTAGAAGAAACAGTAAATACTGTTGACAATGAAAGATCAGGTTTTCATACTGTTTAGTACTACCAACTCTATGGCTAGTAGTGACTACAGGACTACTTCATAAGGATTGTGAACATTACTTAAGTGTTGCTTATGTTGTTGAAGTTTTGCTGTTCAGCTGACTTTATTGTTCAGGTTAATGTAATGGAACCAGATTGTATTGTCTGATAGTGTAATTTGTATATGCTGTTCTCCAAACTACTTCCGCGTTCTTAAAATAAGCAAAGTTCACGTGCGTGTACTTTTCCCCTTGGTCTGCTTCTAATAGAACTCACTTAAAAGCTCTTTTTATTTCAAAAGGAGGGCAAAGTTGTGTATGATCATAACTTATATTCATATTTTCTTCCTTTTTTCCTAGAAATATATTACTAAATGCATCACAAACATTAACATAGCTTAGAGGAGGTTTTTTGTACTTCATTTTGAAGAAACTGTGTATTATTGGCTCCTTGTATAGGAAATGACTTCATGGGATGAAAACCCAATCTGTTTTTGCTTTTTAGTTGGGATGGTGATATTAGAAAATCTGAGTAGTAGAAAATAGCATACAGTTGAACTATGTCTATGATTTATCCTACTTATAGCAACTTTATTTTAGTAAAGATTTTTTTTTATTTTAGAAGTCGTAAAACCTGTTCACCCAGAAACAGTCCTGATGGTTTCTACAGTCTGACTTATGTAGCCTGTAAAAATCACCTAAAAAAAAAATAAATTAAAAAATAAAGCTATTAATGATAACAAACCACAACTACTTTGCTAGTTTGAAAGCTGGGTTTGTTTTTATATTGGGTGACTGAATTTCACTGGTGTTACAGATAATAAAATTTACTGTAATTGTTTCCAATACACAGTAGAATGTAAGCTTGCATAGCTGGACATCCCTTTGCCCCCCAGTCTTCTGTTTTCTTCCTTATTTTACTCCAGTATTTACAGCAGAATCAGTGTTTAATAACTAGGTCATGTATTTGACAGTTGTACCTAAGATTTTGACATATATCATGAAATTCTCTACCTACATGTATTCTAAGTCTATTAAGAAAAGAGTCCCTTATAATGATATCTCTTGAGAAGTACACAAAACTTTATTCTCCATTTTTCCTCATCAGGAAGTATTGATGAAGATGTTGTGGTGATTGAAGCATCCTCCACTCCCCAGGTCACTGCTAATGAAGAAATAAATGTTACCTCAACAGATAGTGAAGTGGAGATTGTCACAGTTGGTGAAAGCTACAGGTGAGATTTGTATTAATACGTTTTTGCTTGATTCCAGGTTTGTCACAAGGCTCTGTATCATTAAAAGCCCAAAAGGCACAGTCATAGAAATTTTGACCAGGATGTACAGTATACATTTTTTTTTTTTATTACAAACAACAATCACAAAACCCAAACAAGAAAAAAATAAAAGCAGAAACTCCAAACAGAGAAACAAACAGAAAACCTCAAGCCACAGCTTTGCCAAGGCTTGGCAGAGAGAGTAAGTTTAGGGTGAGATGATTTATCTAGAGAGTAGCTGAGCATTTCTCAGGAAAGCATCCTACTTTGTTGAAGCTGCTGCTGTGTATAGTTTCCTGTTCTTCCATGCCTCTCTGGAAGTTGTGTACCATATTTGTCAGATTTTGCAGAAACTATTACAGCGGAGTTCCTTGAAGAAGAAGAATTGAAATTGTCATGTGCATGAGACTGTTAGAGATGCCTGCCTATTACGTATGTTTTCCTGTTTGTGAACATCAAGACAAAATTGTAGATTATGAAGGACAGCTATCCATTTTTTATAAAATAAAAATGAAGGAACAGTAGGCAGTAAGTTATCTGTCATCAGTGCTTTCACTAAAGCAAAATTAAACTTAAAATAATAGACATTTTCCTTCAAAAATCACTTTTATTGGAATAAATATCACATTGAACAAACCAATTTTATGTTTAAGACAAATGTGTGCATAATGTGGATTTCATGAACACTATAAAGTGACTACAGAAGTGGAACTGAAGCGTAAACCAGTTGAGAAGACTGCATCAAGCATGCTTTCTGCACTACAGGGAAATACACTGACCTTTGTTAGTGAGTTACACAGATGGGGTGAAGGGAATACAGGCAGAACAGAAATGTAGACTGAGCTCCATGGCGATTTATGCAGTGTGTTTGTTTGTTTTGTTTTGTTTTTTAGTGAAGGCATTCCCTTCACATTTTTATTTTCTGAAGTCTGAGTGCATTGTTTTTTCCAAGATGGAAAATAGGAGCCACTTTCCAGTATTTACTGGAGAGTTAAAGGTTTTTGAGAGTGAACTGGTAAATACAATACTGTAAAAATATTCTTCCCTTAAAAAAATACAGTGTCCTTTTAACTTAAACTCCACAGCGTCGCCAGTTTGCATTTGTGTTTGGATGGCTAAATTGAATGGAATGGGCACTACATGTTTTACCTTTGGGGAAAAAACATTCCTTTCCTTAGGTATCATTACAGGTTTATGATCTCCTCTCCTCAAGCCACATTTCACTTGTTACACAAAGCTGTGCTCATCCTTAGAGCTGGGAAGGGAAATAAGTCAAGAGAGAAAAGTACAGAGATTTTGCACTTCCAGGACATTTTTTGAAGTTAAAGTACAGAAATTATCCTCTGAAAATACTCTGTCACAAGTTACCATGCAAAAGAACTTGATGTTTACAAATTTTCATTGTCTTTACAGTTCTGTCATCATTCATAGATCTGCTGTTTCAGACTGAGTAGGACTAGTATAGGATTTAGAGACTTTTGTTTACTATTAACACAGTTAAAATACAACGTCAGATACAATTGCTGACTGACTGTGGTTGTAGGGTTTCACAGTGAATTTTTTGTAAGTTACCTGTATGAACTTCATAGGAACATGATCTAAAGACCTTTAAACTGAACCCATTGGGCATTTGCCATTATGTTACCTGGTAAAGGCTGCAGTAATGTTTGTAAGTACGCATCTAGTGAATGTGGAGTAGTGGGGTATTTCAGCATAACAAAATGCTTTTCTAATGGTAATAATAAAACCCATCAAATTTCTTCTCAAAGGGTGGGGAGAAAAATTCAGTAATGGCAAAATTAAGTCAGAGCTTAAGATATTATCTTATTTTAAGGTCTCGTTCAACACTTGGACACACGAGATCACACTGGGGACAAAGCTCTAGTTCTCATGCTTCACGACCTCAAGAGCAGAGGAACCGCAATAGGATTTCCACAGTTATTCAGCCACTGAGACAGAATACAGCAGAAGTAGTGGACCTTACAGTGGATGAAGATGGTAAGTCCCAGTGGTCTGAGAAATGTCTTCCTTTTTCAGAAGCAGGTTGATCAGTGTAAGGTGAATGGAGTTAATTGTATTAGTTACACCATTGTATGAAAAAGTCTCAATTCTAAACAAATTTCCAAGTCTGTCTGAAAATCTTCTTACTGCCTTTCTTATAAAATTAAACGTTTAGCAGTCCCAGTGGGTCTGCTAGATCTAATTTTTCTTCCAACACTGACTTGAGTGTGTGCCTGAGGGCTGACTCACTAGATAGAAATTACAGAGCAGGTTGGAACTACTTCTTGACAAATATGCACTTACTTCAATACAATGCTGTAAAAGGAAAATATATCTCTGCCTATGCTTTGGAACAGTTACTGTTCTTTCAGGCCTTGGAGTAAAAATAATTTTTAAAAAAGGTAAAAAACCAACCCATCACCAACTAGTAAAGTATGTTAAGTTTCTGAAGCTGTAACCTTTCATTGTTTCCTAATGTTAAAGCCTATTGGCAGTTAAAATAAGTCTACTCCCACTGAAAATCATATGACCAACTTTCAGGTATTGCCAGAAGTTAAAGAGAAGGAAAAACTAAAGCTCATGTACACTTTTGCAGTTATATTTTTGTGGAGGTGGTTTGGGCCATTTCTTGGGTGTGTGTTACTTTTAATGTTTAGCAGTAGTTTTGTCCTGTTGTGGTTCCATCCCTAAGTGCATCGCAAACTTACTATCTTGCAGTATCTTATTTTTCAAGGTGCCCTCATTTTTGGGGTGGTTTGGAGAGCTGGAAGGGTTGTGAATTGGTTTTGGTTGTTTGATGTTTTTTTAAGGGAGAGGATGGGTTGATTTCCAGAGTCTTTTCTTTACGGTTTTAGTGTGAAATATCCCAACAGCTCTATCAATGAAGGGGAATAGATATCTATTACTTTGGTTTATTCTTTAAAATCAAATTATAGAATTTAGTCTTAAATCCAGGGACCAAATTATTTTAAAAAAATATTATTGCTGAATTACATTCTGTAATGTGTATACTTAAGACTAGCCGATTCTAACACTTCCAGAGGAAGCACTTTTCTAAGGTGAGTCTTCCAGGATATCAGGGATACTACTTTTGGGTGTAGGTATCAATTTCTACCCATCAACTAGTGTAAATTTATAAAAATTCTGAATTAACACTGTTACAAGGCAGCTACTCACTTCATCATAACTTTACTGATGTCTTCAAAGACATTGGCTTTTACTGGTTGTGCAGGGGAGAAGCAGAACTGTCTGTATGGCTGAGGGTGAGTTAAACCAGTAACAGGCTAGTGGGGTGATTGAGGCGGATAGAATTGAGAGTTGTCATGAGTGCAGGATTGCTTTCAGACTGTATTAGCATCCAGTCCTGAGCACTGTGTGATCACATACTCAGTGTTAGGCTATACATGTCCTATATATTTGCTGGTTTTTTTCTGAATTTAAATAATAATACATTTATCCCAAAATGTTTTCTGTTAATGTGTCATTCCAATACACCAATTTTATTTAACATCCAAAGGAATTAAAATGTAGGTATCAGGTTGTGGGGTTTTTTTAATGTGATTAATTGAAGACTTGCAAGAGGGGAGCTATGTTTATTCCCGTGCTTCTTAAGTTGCTGGTATACCTACTAGATATTGAGAGAAATCTTGAAAACTAGTCATATTGTCATTTTGAGACTTTGTGTAAGAAAAGTATTTGAAGTGTCTTGATGCTTTTCTTTTTCCCCTTGATATCCATGCAGACATTTTTACTAAAAAAACCTGAGCTGTTTCTGATGATACACCTTTACGTGGTATCTCATATTTCTAGTTATGTCATTGCCTTGTCAGTAACTATAAATTTCAAACTTGCAGACAAAGCCAGACTCTTTCAAAACTAAAATTGAATTATGCCACCAACTATCTTTTTTTTAATTTTAGCATATATACAGCTGTGTAGTAGAGAACAAGACTTAGCAAGTGTTTGGTGTATTTGCCTGGATCCGATTATATATAATGCTGGCTATTACCTTTACTTAAAATACATAAACTGAACATGTATGTACTTTTAACAGAAGTCTCAAATATTGATTTAATGAGTCTGCTTTTAATGTGTATTGAGACTTAGAAACCAAGTTTATCTTGCTATAGCCTTTATATAGCCTTTAGTACTGCACCCCTAGAATGACTGAAGTTTGTAAAGTATTACTGCTAGTTTAGCTGTAGCTATGCTGTTCTTGGTTAGTTACCCGTAAGACTTTTTTTTTGTGCTTTGAAGGCATTTAAAAAGTAGCAAGGGACATACTTAATCACAGACTTGTTTGCCTATGGATTTAGGAAAGTTTTCAGCAATGCTTTCATCGTAAATTTCCAAAGTAGTTTAATTTCCTTTGTAGTAGTATTTTATTCACTAAATAAAAGTTGGTATGTTAGATTTGGTTGGGAGTTGTGCTTGCATTAATTTTTACAATTTGAGTTGTTTTTCCCACACATTTGAGTGAAACAGAATTAACTTCTGTATTGGACAATAAAAAAAACCTAGCAGCTTTTAAAGCTTAAAGAACATGAAAGCTTTTTCTTTTGTTAGAGCCAACTGTTGTGCCAACCACATCAGCTAGAGTGGAGCCACAGGTTGTGAGTTCTGCTTCCGCTAACAGTTCTAGTACGTCTACCTCAGAGCAGGCCTCTGATGCAGTTCCAAACGTCTCCAACAGCCAGCCCTCTGCAGCACCAGAGATGACTTCTGGTCTTCCCAGTGGCAGCACTGCTGGTACTTCAGCTGGAGGTACAGAATAAGACTTTCTAAACTATTGTGTTGCCTCCTACCACAAAGGAGGCATTCTCAATATTAGGCGGTATGTGAACTTTTGGTACTGAACAGAACAGTAATGTGTTGAGAGGACAGGAGTCTGAAAAAGGTCACTGATATTTCCCTGAGGATGAAGGAAATTGTGCTAAAGCCTTCTACTTTTGCCTCTTGGAATACCTTGGTTATACCTAATGAACGACATCCTTGCTTTTTGAGAAGGTAGAATATAGTTTACAGGCAATTATATCTTACGTTGCAGTCTGTTACAGGAGTGCCTTTTTTTCATGTGTATTGTAAGGAAGTGAAGGATCTATAGAGATTCCTTTAACCTACCCTTCTAGATTACTTCACTGGAAGCACACTTATACAGATATGTGCAGATACTGATCCTGTAATAAGTTGTGTATACAGGTAGCACTCATAGTGTCTCTGAAACATGGGTACTCTGCCCCTATCCACAAGTCAGGTGAGGCTCAAAAAACCTGACCTGACCACAGTTTAACAAGAATTTGACGTCTCTGCAAACTAATCATGGGGACAATCTTTTCTTCTTTCCCTACTGATAATATGTCTTAAGTTAGTGGAGTAAGACAAGTGTCAATCCATCTCCTCTAGTGGTTCCCATGAGTACATCCACCGGAACCTTTCGGTTTGATTTCGGTAGACATAGCTGATATTTTTGTTCTTGTTGTTTGGTTTGGTTTAGTCTAGATCAGTTTTTCAGTTGGTTAATTATTTAATCATGAAGTACAAAATTATTTCTATTTAAGTCGCTGCTTTACAGTAATCAACTTTACTAATTTATTTCATTTTGATATTAACTTTCTTTGTCTTCAAGATGATATAAGAAGAAGTGCATCTAATACAACACTGGAAGCTGGCCCTCCGGCCATGCCAAGGTTGCCATCATGCTGCCCTCAGCATTCTCCTTGTGGAGGACCTTCACAGACTCATCATGCATTGGGGCACCCACATGCAAGCTGCTTTCAGCAGCATGGCCACCACTTTCAACATCACCACCACCACCACCACAACCCTCACCCAGCTGTTCCACTATCTCCTTCATTCAGTGACTCCAGCTGCCCTGTTGAAAGGCCTCCTCCGGTGCCTGCACCTTGTGGAGCAAGCAGCAGTTCTGGCACCAGCTACCATGAGCAGGCATGTTTAAGTCTTGTAACTCTCCCTTTGTGATTTCTATTTGTTATAGATAGAAGAGGATAGAATAGGATGTGGAGCTGTAGAGTATTCTCTTGCTCTCTAGCAGGCATTATAGAAGGAATATTTGAGCTATAACATATGGACACACAAAGTTTAAATTTTACAGAAAGTCAGAATCCAACACGTAATCCTTGATAGCTGACATCCTCTGGATGGCTGTGAAATGATAGTGGCTGTTTAAGCAAACCAAACAAATACCTTGAAATAATACTCTGCTTACTGTAACAATTCTGCAATGAAAAAATTTGAACTGCTTTAAGGGAAGAGAAAAATCAAGCCCACTGTTCTGTTTATAAAAGGTTGCTCTTCTAAAGAGAAGTATTATTTTAAAGGTTTTATTAAGTAACTAAAAATCACATCTCTAAAACAATTAGATTATAACTAAGAACAGTTCTGTGCAAACTTAATTTACAACATGCAGGGCTATCAATCTGGTTTCTCTTAAGTGTAATACATTAAGCACAACTGAAAACACTGCAGAATGTTTTTTGTCTCCAGATATTTCAATGCATGTAGCTCCTATATATTCACTGATTTATCCATCATGAGGTTTTTGTTGTCTTTTACAAAATCTGGTGTAATGAATTTAGTCTCTCTTCCAGATTCAAGAATTTAGGAATAAGAAATGCTAACCATAGCTAAAGAATGTTCCAGACTTAAGCCTTAAAACTTAAAGATTTGGATCCTGGTTGCTTGTGATAAGTGTTTATTTTTATGTTTTATCACTTTGTTTGAGGGTGAATTTGTTTTCAGTGTGTGAAGAATTGCATAAAAAAAGGTGATCTGTTTACCCAGCAGGCATTGCCAGTAGACTTAAGCAGCAGTGCTATAAGAAGTCACGGAAGTGGTGCTTTTCATGGAACATCTGCTTTTGACCCCTGCTGTCCTGGTTCTTCATCTCGAACTGCAATTTATGGGCATCAGGCTGGTGCTGGTCCAAGCCAATCCATAACAATAGATGGATATGGATCAAGTATGGTTGCACAGCCACAGCCCCAACCTCCTCCTCAGGCATCCCTGTCTTCCTGTCGGCATTATATGCATTCTCCCTGTAAGTACTGATAAGTGCTGGGTACCTGGGAGGGTTGGGGGATCAAACAAACATGAAAACTTCCCTAATAACATGAAAATTCTTACTAGCTACTGACTTTGATCTTAGAACTGACCTAGCAAAACACATATTAAGAAATGTATTTAAACAGTTCAGCATGTGTAGAGTATTTGAAGAAGTTCAAGGTGAAGTTAAAATATTTTCATTTGAGTGACCTTAATAACATTCAAGACTTCAAAAAAAAAAGGTATTAATATGGAAATATTTTTCATCTCCTTTGTAATGAAAAAATTCATCTGTAATTCATCTCCTTTGTAATTTAGCAATGCTTTTTTATTTTTTTCCCACTGGTTTGTCCCCCATCCTGCCCCCCCAAATGAGTTCTGCTTGAGCAAGCTTAGGATCCCCTCATTTGTCTGATTGTGATTTCTTTTTTTTTGGATTTTATTGTGTCTACAGAATAGTGGGCTTGGAGGGGTGTGAATTTGTGAAAAAAAATAAACAACAAACTTAACTGAAGTAAAATTTTAAAAATGTAAAATTTTTCACCCTTCAGATCTTTTTCAGTGTGCATCACATAGGTGGTTCTTGCTGGTTTGGGATTTTTTTTTCCCTTTACCAACACTGGCAAGTGAAATACTTCTTGGCTGCAGAAAGTGTGGACTTGTGGGTTCCTCATAGTATATATTGCTGCAATCACTTTATTTTAAAACTGCATAAACATATTTCCACATTGCCCCTGTATACATTAGTTTAACAATATCAAAGGACCTGTGTGAAGATACTTTTTAAAATAAATTTTAAGTCAGAACCTGCTACTGACCAAATTAAAAGCACCTTATGTTTTCATTGCAGATGCTTTGACCAGACCTCTTCACCATCAGTCTTCTGCATGTCCTCACTCCCATGGAAATCCTCCTCCACAGCCACAACCTCCACCTCAAGTTGATTATGTTATCCCTCATCCAGTGCATCCATTCCATCCTTCAATCTCCACTCATGCATCTTCTCATCCTGTTCCACCTCCACCACCAACTCATCCTTTAGCCAGTGCAGCTGCTCAAATACCACAACATCTTCCCGCAACACACCAGCCTATATCTCATCACATCCCTGCAACAGCGCCTCCTGCACAGAGGCTACATCCTCATGAAGTGATCCAGAGGATGGAGGTCCAAAGAAGAAGAATGATGCAACACCCAACGTACGTCACAAATGTACTCAGAAAAATAGCTAAACGTATAATTCATTTCCTTCAGGCTTGTAAAATGTTGCCTGTGAATCTCAAACTGTTAGTTACATGGTTAGGAGCTGTTAGTATTAAACCATGGTAAGAAGCCTCTTTACTTGCTCTCGCAGTTGTGTGAACATTAAGGCTGGACCTTTTCCGTTACAGCTGTCAGTAGTGTCTCTGGGTAAGGCATGAATGGGGCATGGAAGGAAAGAGGAGCCCATTACTCATCCTCCAGTTAGCAGACAGGAATTCCTTTTCAAGCTGGACAGCCTATGAAGTATATCATAAACTCCTTTCAAATGTGTCCCTTGACAGTGTATTTTGCCTTTCTGATGCTGTTAAAATTATTTTTCATCAAACTAGTGCTTTAAACTAAAATTATCAATTTATCATAAGAGACAACTTACTAGGTTTAATTCAGTTTTAATCTTTATGCCTTTATATTTTAGAAGAGCATGAAGAGACCAAATAATATCTGTATGAGATTGTGACCAATGTTGAGATGTACCTTGGGGGATATTGTTTAAGAGATGCTACTGTTGTTGCTAAACTAGATTAATGTTATTAGTATCAATAGAAATCAGGTCGCTACTGGCTTAGTATTCAGTCAAAGGGTAACTGAAGTTATTTTAATTCTGGAGATAATGCTTTTGAATATCCAAGGTAATTTCAAGAATGAGTTCTCTAATTGTTTCTTCTAAGTTTGTTATACAAATTCTACTGGTAACTAACTTAAAACTGATTTAGAAGTTAATGCTTAAACAAAAGTTTGCTTTAACTGCAACTTTTGAGTCAGTTTCCAGGTAATTCATAAAAATATCTATAGACAGTAAATGCTCACAAAGTGGCACATGACAGACTTCTTCCCCCCGCCCCACCCCATCTCCCAGGCAAGTCAAATGTAACCCTGCCTGCTCAGTCATTAAAATTTTCATCTGTCTGAACCTACACCTGTTCCTTTGTTACCAATGCTATGCAGGTGGCATAACCTCTAAACACCCGAACGTAAACAGACAGGCATAACACTTCTGTACACCCATGATTATGCAGTCATATCCCAAAATTAATTTTGGAACATACAAGCCAGTGAATGTCAGACAGCAAGATAGCATTTTAAGGAAAATAATTGTAGCTGTTTTATCAGTTCTAGAAACTGGTAGCTTGGGGATTGGAACTGTGAATATTGGCACTCTTTTGAAAAAAAATTTTTTTTTTCCCCCCAAAACTGTAAATGTTCTCTACCAGCTGTCATGAAAAAGATGTGTACTCTTATTACTTAAGCTGTGATGCAAACACGTTTCAAAGAAAATGTCCTCTGATTTGTGTATTAAGATTCTGCTAATTACTTTGGCTGGCATAGTTGTACTAGAAATAAATCACAGTGTAGCTGTTAATGACTCTTAATCTCAACATGACTGTCATGTGGCCTTTGCTTTCCTACCTGCAGTTTGAGGTTAAGATTAAATACTTTGTCAGCCATTCTGTAGTCAGGTCTGCCAAATGAAAGGCAGATCACAGTAGCTGAAGGTGGCCTTTGGATATGAAATCTGTTATAATTAGTTTCTAACAAATTTAGAGTTGAAATTAAAATACTGTATGTGGAGTTTTAATATTTTGAGTGCATTCCAGGAATACAATCTGTAATGTTTTGGTTATGGATGCTGCTTTCTTGATACTAACAAGTATGTGAATTTTAATTTTTTCTGGTTTATGTTGTTTAGACGTGCTCATGAACGGCCTCCTCCACACCCTCACAGAATGCATCCCAATTATGGTCATGGGCATCACATCCATGTGCCTCAGACAATGTCTTCCCATCCTCGACAAGCTCCGGAGAGATCTGCCTGGTTAGTAATCAGATGCGATTTCAGTTCTTTGGGACTCAGGACAAAAGACTGTAATATGCTGATAATCCTGGCTGTGATTTTAAAAAGTGTTGCATACACCTGTAGATACAGATATTGCTTTGAAAATAGTGTTTTGACTACTCAATATCTTAAATATCTTCCTTGGGATTTTTATCCATTGCTTTTAAAATGGAACTGAGTATCACTGTGTCATGGTTTAGGGTCAGGACAGCCTGCTAGACCTATAGCAGATGCTCTCTGTTAACCCCCTCCCTCCCCAAGGGGGAAGAGAAAGGGAATAAGAGAAAGAAACTTACTGATTAGAAAAGGAAACTAGAACAGCTTTAATGAAAATAATAATAAAAATGGAAAATATACAAAATCAGTATCAAACTCAACCCTCCTCCCCTTTATGGCAATTACATCGCCACTGATGCTGTGGAATGGGCATCAGGAAACTCCCAGACTTCTGGGACCTGCAGCAGATGGGAGCTGTGTTCAGAAGCTGGATTCTGGTACCTGATTCAGGAACACACCGATTGGGATCAAAGGCAGACTGGACAGAGTCCTCCTCAGATGCCAGCCACTGAAGAAGCTAGCAAGAAGCCAGCAGAGGAGCTGAGCTGAGCAAGGGCTTGAACCCTCCTGATCCCTCATCTTTTTAACCAAATATGACATAAATGGGATGGAATACCTTGTTGGTCAGGTTGCCCATCTTGTCTGCTTCTCCCTGCAGGTGCAGCCTTTTACTTTCTGCAGCCCCCAACATGATACACAAGGTCCAGCAGTGGCCTTGGTCTGCACACCAATCCTTGGTACTGACTGTAAACATGGGGTGTTATCAGTGCCAGTAGCAGACGCTGTCTGGGCAAACAGGCTGCTGACTTCAGAAAGTGCAGTTAGAAGAACTGAGCTGAAAAGCAAAATCCCTAAACAGGATTAGTTCTGGTCTCACTCAAACCAGGACACACTGACTTTTAGAAGTTTCTTCAAGAATTACTTTTAAAATAGCCAAGTAAAACATTGCTGAAGGACTCTTCTTATATCTATGCTTTTGGTAGAATAGAGGTTTGGATTTGAGTTACAGATTTATTTATTTTCTCTCCTCTTTGAACCTACTTAAAACTGCATCAGTTCCACAATATATTTATTATTAAACATACTTTTGACCATAAGGGAAGAGGTGCATGCATGACAGCTACTGTTCCCACAGCTTGACCTACAGAGAAGACTCCACACTGGTGGTAATTCTGGGCACAATAAATGTGGAGGAGTTTCAGCTAATTTGAATATAGCTTGAAGTTACTGTAGGATTAAGATGATTCTTTAAGTTTAAAAAAACCTCTTATATAAAACTGTTCCAATGGATAGGCTGTGCTGCATGCTTTCAAAAGCAGTGCAGTTCTATCTAGGAATGAAGATGTACCTTTACTGTAATGCCACTTTCATTTATGTGACAGGGAGCTGGGAATTGAAGCCAGTATGACTGCAGCTACTTACCCTCCAGGGCCCTTGCATCCTCATTTGGCCCACTACCATGCACCTCCTCGACTTCATCACTTGCAAATAGGGGCTCTTCCTTTAATGGTAAGGAGATAGATTATGAAAAGCGATGATCATTACTCATTGTAATTATTTTGTTTGTTAGGAAAAGTGTTTCAAGGTTCACTGTGTTTAATTGGTCATGTATATGTTGCTGCAAAAGTTAGTGGTTCAACTGAAGAAAATACTCCAGGGTTTCTGTGTGTTGCTCCTAGATGGGGAGCTAGGACAGGCTCGTATCTAGTAAGACAAAACAGTATAGGGCACTAACATTTCTAACTTAAGCTCTTGTAAAATGAAATGTAATTGAATTAAATTGTCACTTGCATTGCAATGCATTGACCCTCTGCATCTGATTTTTAAAGTTCAGACTCCTCTTTAATGAATTTTTGACTGTTAAAAGTACCAAATTTCCACCCAGTGCCTAAGGATTAGCACTGGTGCATTATTTTTAAGATGTGTATATAGCCCAGCTAGAGTTCCATTTAGAGATTGGGTTGTTTTCAAATAATATTTGGTATTCATCAACCTAATTATTTGTGATAAAGGATGTAATTTTGTAGCATGAAGTGTTATAAGCAACAGGAAGTGTGGGGTAGTAGACTATTCCCTTGTTACAGATAATTTTTTTTTTTTACTCTGCACTAGAAAACCAAGGAAAGTCAGCTCTGAATTTTACAGGGTATTTTTGAAATAATGTTTGTAGATTTATTTAAAATTATTTTTTATTTAATGAAAATTCACAGACACATAAGTTTAGTTCAGTGTAGTATGTTTAGTGTTTCTATGTGGTGGTCTCTGTCGCTAACCCATATTATTTATACTTCTTAAAGCTAGAGAATCTAATCAAAATTGTGGGCTCATCTGTATAAAATATTAAAACTGTAACTAAAAATTAACCTGCAAGTCTTATATATATTCCTCTCTTAGTAGCCAGAATTGACATCTAGGGATTGAACTGCAAATTTACAACCAATACTGTAATAGCTGTGTCTTTATAGTCTGGTCTTACATTGCTTATTCCTTGCTGTTCAACTAACAAGCACAATGATTATCCTGAAGTACTTTCCTGGTACATCAGGGTTGGTAATTCAGTGATACACAGCTGGCATACTTATAACAGACCTTCTAGAGCAGCCTGGAGAATTTGCTATTTCAGCACAGCCAACAAGATTCTTACTGTATAACCTTCTGTGCATCGCCTATTCAAATTAAGATTTTCTGCATTCTTTTTCAGTTAGGTGTCTGGTTTTTGTCTCTTACATTTTTCATGTGTTCTACTGTAACAGTTGCCTTAGATTCTCAAAGAGAAAGGGCCCTCCTAATAGTTAAGGGACTTGCAATTGTATTAGGAAGCAGCAAGTTAAACATATGCCAGTTTTATCTCATTGGGTCTAAGTCATCAATTATGGGGTGTATTTCCACAATTGCTGTGAATTTTCTAGAAACTTAAGAGTTCATTCTTACATTCATCCAGTTTAATTTGTGATGAGAAACTTAACTGTAATAGGGGTATTCCTACAACTAAATTGTTACATAATCAAGTAGTTGGAACCCCACTATTTATCTTCATTTTAGAAGTAGGATGAAAGAAGCTATGATAGAGAATCTTCAGAAGTATTTCCTGAATGTGTGATAAAATACTTTAGGGGGTCTTGCCTTTCTGCTCAGTTAACTGCTGTTATTGATTGATAAAATTGTCAGATGAAATAGGGTTCTTTCAGTCTACAGAAACTTGTGTATGTGTTTTTGTAGGGAAACCTAATTCATGAATTACTGAGAATGTCTGAATGAAATGGAATTGAAGGTGTTGGTATTTTGAGGTTTTGTACACACAGTACTGACAGCTCGTTTCACAGTGTATAGGCTGTTCTAAGCAGAACTTCCTCAGATTTCTGGGATCTGTATTGAACCTTGCTGTGATCAGATCAAGTGTTCCAACTTTGAAATTGTGTTCCAAGTCTCTTGACTAGCTTGAAGTTTATTCAGATGACACACATTATAATAATATAAAGGCAGGTTAGTGCACTGCTAGAAGTTAGATATATAATAAGTTAAAAGTATTACAAATGCCTTTTGATAATTCTATCCCTTCTATGGCAATAAAAGTTTTCTTTGCAGGTATGTGAGAGGACAACAGATCTGTCAGCAAAATTGATTTTGAATATAGAGCATATAGCCAGGGAAGTTCTTCATCTAGCAAACTTAACTGGATATTAAACAAAAGTGTATTTTAGCTTTTATTAAAGAGCAACAAATTGCAGCTGTCACCTGGGGTGGTTTGTTTGGGTTTTTTTGTAACTTCAGTAATAAGGGCAGGGGAAGACAGGCTGAACTGTGATTAGTCCTCTGTGAAGTGGGTAATGTTATGAGGAGTGCTTTCTTCTAGTAAAGCTGGCGGGTACTTAACAGCAATTTACAGGGCTTGCTGTTTGTATGCTTGATGCAGATCTCAGATGTTGATGTTCTCCTTTTTTTTTTTTTTTCTTATTGGGGGGGATAAGTTTTTTTTTAAAGTAACTCATGCAGTAGCTCAACTGAAAAAAACGTTTGTGAAATAGCAGGTAGTGTGTATTTTTTCTGTCTGGTCTGGGATACTAAAACCTCTTCAGACTGCCAGACCATAAAGAGCATAATGGATTATTCGGTAGCACTCAGATACTTCAATTTCAGATTTTAATTGGGTGCAGATAAACTAATCTTCTCCTAGTCAGTGCTGCAATATAGACTGCGTTTTTAATCCTCAGGGAGACAAAATGATAAAGATACGTTGGGGGAGAGAATTCATGTTCAGCAGCTTTGACAGTCTAAATAGAGGGTGAGGAAATCAAAATCTCCTTTTCAGTTATCTTGGTTGAAGAAACTTTAACTTGTTTAAATGTTGGTTTAGGAGGAATCCTAGATTAAAAGCAGTTAAAAAGAGCTTCCCTTCATATCTATGTAGACAACGATTAGGCTGCTTTCCTCCTCAATTCAACACAATTAGTTTAAGTGTAACCCTGACTTAAAGAGTTTGGATTCCCATCGTTACAACTTCAATACTTTGTATGTGCTAAGGAAAGATCTTCTGTTAAAGTGTTTTTCACAGTGGAGTCCATTCTGGACAAATATCTGTTCTTGGAACTTGAACAGAACTTTTAGGAAGAATGAACTGAAGACCAATGCATGGCATAACTAATGAAACATCAGACAGGAAAGACACAGGAGGTAGAGGCCTTATCTGTTTCTCTGTTCTCTGATGCCAGTGCTTGTCTTTAGATGCGACTTCAATTTCTGATTACTCTAAGTGACTTTGGCTGCTCTTTTGGCACTGTTCATGAGAGCCTTTGTGACACAGAATGCCCAGCACCAGTTATCACTGGTATCTGAGTGGACAGGATGTAAATTTCTGTAATGTAATAAGGTGATACGGATGTTAAAAGCAACATGATTTTTTCATCGTGAACTATATACCAGCCATAATTCTCACTAGCCAAGCCATACTTAGAGCTGTAACATGTATCCAAGCAGAGTACCTTTCTGTTGCTTCAGGAAAGAAAAGGCATTGGAAAAAGAAAACTGCAGAAAGAAATCTCAAGATGTTTCTAAATTTGGCCTGAGGGTACCGTGAAATGGTGCCCTTCTCTATACTGCTGACTCTCCTGTGTCTCTTGTTTTCCATATGTTAGCCATTTACCTGAATGACCAGAATGCTATGTTGAGCTTGAAATTTGATTACTTTCTGGAATTGCAAAGATGAGAATATTTCTAACATTTTACATGCTTCAAAAAGTAGGAAAGGATTAGAAAAATGCAGAATGTGTTTGCTGTGAAGTTCCAAAAGTCTAGAGACATTAATTTAGAAATTGTAATTTAGTTCAGCTTCGAGACAGGATCTTGCTCTGAATGTGAGGTTGCTACTAGAACACTTAAAGAAAAAAAAAATAAAAATCATTGCTTTGTATTTTAAATCTGCTTTGTTACAGAAAGGGTTATTTTTATGAATTGGATTTTTTCCTTTCTGTCATTTAATGAAGGTTGGTGGTCTTGTTATAGCCTCTCTAGGTGGTCTTGTTTCTCTCCCATTTTATACTCTTCATAATCAATGAAGAAAGACAAAATATCTTCAGCTCTAAATTGATAAGTAAATTTTAAATGTAGTATAGATCAATAAGTAAACAGTGTTCCCTTAGCACCTTTTATTTTAATATACTTTTACTCTTGTTAGGTGAACAACTAATGACAACTGGTCTGGGATTTTGACTGTTTAAAGCTTAAGCAACAAACCACCCACTGATAGAGTTGTTTTGGAAATGTTCAAATGTCTCATAGATGCAATTTTCAGATGATATTATGCATAGTAGTGGGATTTGGTGGTGGGTGGGCTTTTGTAGGTGTTTTTTTTTCTGTTGTAGAATTTGTTGTTGTTGTTTTGTTCCAGTTTCTGTTTTTCTAAAATAATGGAGTCTATCTGACATGCCTCAAATTGTTTAAGCTGCCTGTTACTCAAAGAAGTTCCTGGGATGTGCTGTTCCAGTTTCTTGACTCCAGCTTCTGTCTTTTTAAAGTGTCTTGTTGATTGTAAATTGGGGTAGGGAAGAAATCATCTACATTTCACAGTTTGCTAGCTATAGTGTAATAAATTTCTATAAGGTTGATGCAAGTCTTGAAGAAGACTCCTTAATTTATTTTTGATCCTTTTAATTTATTATGATCTCTGGATCATAATTAAGGAGGAAAAAAATAATTTGCTTATGATAACTTAACCTCTCTATGGTTTCATAGGCTGTCCCCCTTTTTTCTTCTATTTCAGAGCCTTGCTGTTTTGTTCCTTTAATTGTTAAATGACGCTGAGTAGCTGAGGCCACCTTTGCACTTAGTTGTAAAAACTGGGAGGGAATTGGAGGTATTGGCCAGTAGGTTCCAGTAGATAATTGTAGATGTGTGCTGGTCAGAATAGTATCACTCAGAGTGTAGTCATACAGGTATCTCATCTCTAAGAGATGCACTGCTTTATAAAAAAGAAGCTAACAAACTTCCTGTAAAATATCTGAACACTCAGCTGAAGGCTGTAACTTAATGTGGCAGTAGTAGTTTACAGTGAACTTAAGGTTTGAAGTAGCCTTGAATAGCTGTGTCCATTTTTTAAGTAAGAAAATGAACTTTTGTAATGCAGCTGCTACTTTTTTCTTAATATAAACATGAACTACTGATCTTTGGGGGGCTTGAAGAATATAGGCTATTGAAGTGTCATTTTATGTTCCACTCAGACACAAATGCAGTTAGATTTTAGGTATGTGGCACATACTACTACTTGTTCCTTCGCTGTGTCTTTTATGAAAACTGCAACTTTTCATTATTTGAATTTGGCTTATTAAGATATTAAGTGATCAGCTTCACTTCTTTTTGAGTATTGGGGTGGACCTAAGCAGTTAACTGGCTGTTTGTTTTAATATGTATGAAGATCATACTTAATGTGAGCCACTGAAAGAGGTTGGGATGGACAAGATAAGTAGTACCATATAATGGAAAAATCTCTTCACTGACTGTGGCAACTGAAAAGCAAAAATATTTTGGAAAGATGAAGGTGTTTAAAGGAAGGGAGCAAGGAAGAAAATCTTTCCTGCAGGTTAGTTGTTTCAATTCAAACTGTTTCAGAATGTTTATGTTGTAAATGGTTCAGATTTAGCCTTGAGATGTTTAGTTTATGCAAATTTTTGTGGTAGTGGGAAGTGCAAAACCAGAAACAAATGATACTTGTTCCAGAGAAAATAAACAGTCCTTAGGAAGATAGTACTGGAATTGCAGGTGCAGGGTATATTGCTTTAAAGTATATATTACAATTTTACCTTTGAACTCTACTTGCTTCATTAGCTTTAAGTTTTTTCTTTTTTCTTGTGTTCAATGCAAAAACTTTTTGAAAACACACTTTCATTTGTGCGTGCAGCTGTTTTAAGAGAGCTGAAATCTTCTCTTTATATTTGAAGCTTAGTGGTAGCTGTTAAAGGGATTTTAGTTAGATTGTTCTTAGTTGGTGATGTGGTTTTACCCCTGACAGCAACTGAGCACGATGCAGCTGCTAGCTCACTCCTCACCCCTCCCAGTGGGATGGGGAGGAGAACTGAAGTAAAAGTTGTGGGTTGAGATAGGACATTAATAACTAAAATAAAATCAATAATAATAATTTTAAAATAATAATGGTAATAAAAGTGAATATAACAAAAAGAGAGAGAAATAAACCTCAGGAAAAGACAAGTGATGTGCAGTGCAATTGCTCACCACCCAATGCCGATTCCCCCCTCTCTCCTCAGTTTACATACTGAGCAAGATGTTCTGTGGGATGGAATATCCCTTTGGCTAGTTCAGGTCAGCTGTCCTTGCCGTGTTCTTGTGCCTCTTGCTGGTAGGGTGTGGGAAATTGAAAAATTCTTAAACTTAGGATAAGCACTACTTAGCAACAACTAAAACATCTGTATATTATCAACATTATTCTCACAGTAAACCCAAAACACAGCACTGCACCAGCTACCAGGAAGAAAAATTAACTGTATCCCAGCTGAAACCAGGACAGTTGGGCATTATTGGTAGTTCTCTCTTGCTCATCTTTCCTCCAGCTTGTAGTCAAAAATGTATTTACTTAAAATCTTGCTATTAGCTAGCAGACTGTTTATTCTGCAGGCATAAAAGAGATGATTTTTAACTTTCAGAGATGTTTTTTTCAAAATATAGTGTCTTAGTTGGCCAGAAATGTAAGCTGAACTCTCATGATATTTTCTAAAAGAGCCTGTACACAAAGTAAGTTCAGATAACTTTTCAGAGGTGTAATGCCATTCCCCATCAGGATTATGAAGGACCATTTATTAACATGAAAATAGATTGTCCTACCCAATATTTCTGTTGTCCAAGTTAAGTAATTTTCTCTGAGAAATTCTTGGTTGTTTTTGTTGTGATTAAAATTAAATTTCATAGGTTTCTTAAATAGATAGTCTCTAGTAGCAGAATTGGTTCTAAATGTACCTCTCAGGGTACATGTCACTGCAGTTGGTTAACTGACCTTGGAGTCAGTTGGAACTGCAATTACTGCACTACAGCAATACACCTCTGGCTTTACAGCTCCTGTAATGATGTAGTATCTGTGCTATCAGATGCATATTTTTTCAACAGATTGTTTTCAAATCCTGGTAAATCCAAAACAAACCAAAGGGGAAAAAAAATGAAAGCAAGAAGAAGGAAAAAAAAAAAGGG
>JANHFX010009592.1:0-28258 GCA_027560015.1 Chloroceryle amazona
TGCTGCAGCGGGATGTGGTGCTCTCCGAGCTGCGCGGCTGCCGGGTGCGGCTTCGCGGCAACGCCAACACGCTGCGGGTGCGGGACTGCCGGGGCTGCACCGTGCTCTGCGGGCCTGTTTCCACCTCCGTGCTGGTGGATGGCTGCAGCGACTGTCTCCTGGTTCTGGCCTGCCAGCAGCTCCGCACCCATCGGACCTGCAACAGCCGCTTCTATGTGCAGGTGACCAGCCGAGCCGTTATTGAGAACTGCACTAAGGTCTCCTTTGCCCCCTACACCTGGAGCTACCCAGGTATCGAGAGAGATTTTGAGTCTTCTGGACTAGACAGAAACAGGAACAACTGGAACCTGGTGGATGACTTTGACTGGCTGGCATCTGACAAACCTTCGCCTAACTGGAGCTTGGTCCCTGAGCAGGAAAGGATCAGTTGCTGGGACTGACTGCAGTGACAGCTTAGTGCTGAGCAAGAAATTGTGGTGTAAACACATTGGTTGATAAACTGTGAGACTTCAACCCTGATATGCCTTTAAATGTATCTATTTGGTATTTCAATAATGAATTACAATGTATGACTGATTTTTTTTAAATTGAAGAATACAAGTCAAATACAGTTTACTGTTCTCACATGTTGCTGCTTTAATCTTTATGTATTATTGGGGAATTCGCCAACTGCTGTATCCCATTGCTGAACTTTTCTAATTAAGGTGGGGCAAGGAGCACTGATACACAAATAGCAGTGAGCCTCTATTAAAGTGGTTGTGCTGTTTTCATTCACCCAGGTAGAATCCGAATTAGCTGCAAGCAGTACAAGCTGTAGTGGAATGGAAAGATCAAAAGCAAATTGCTCATATTTTTGTGGTTCTCAAGCTGCAGGCAACAGTACACTGTATCTTATGGGGAGTTGAGAAGAGGACTTCTATGAGCTGACAGGCAAAATGTTAAAGTTGAGTTTGTAACTGAGCAATGTAGTAGACTGCAGTGAATCCTAGGTTTTGATATCATTATGAGCCAGGTTCTGTTGGTGTGGGTGAACTCTCTAAGCTGCCTTTGCTTAGGTTTTTATTTCATTTGAGAAATCTAAAGGAAAGAAATCTCCCAGTGAACATTTAATGTGCACCTAATTTGTTAATGATTGTTTGAAATTAACAAAACCTATAGAGGCTATATAAGTACTACACCTTCACAATAGGAAAATATTATGTGAATGCTTGATTATGTAAACAGTTTTAACCTGAGATGGATAAAATGAGTACTTTTGAGTGTACTTCTGGGGGCATACACTAAGTGCTGATATGACATTACAGAAGCTAGATAACTAACCTATCACAGCCTGAAACTTCAGGGGACAGATGTTTGCGTATGTCCTACTAGCTGTTTCATCTGTCTACCAGACAATAGGCTTTGGGGTGCTGTGATCTTAATTTACAGCACACTATTACTGCCTAAGTGCAGTGTTGACAGGGAGTCAGCAAAATGGGACAAGGAGGTATATTCCAGTTCTAAAATACCTTGCATAAAATGCACAGTAACTCAAGCCCTGTTTCTTCATTCTTGATAAATAAAAATAATTTATTAGTAGCATTATGGAATACAGTGTTTTAACAATGCCCTGTTAGTGGTGAAGTGACCACTATTCATACATAAAGTATACATAGCAGTTCTATTTTTCCAAAAACACAACTTGTGACTTTTTTCAAGCAATCATTACCTTGACTAAGAATGAACTTAGAGTTGGATTTTAAAACTGCAAAATATTTATGCTGCCCTCTAAATATGTGCTGCTAATAGAAAGTGAATATGCTAGCTGAGCTATTAAAAACTACATCATTACACTGAGTACTTGAAACTTCACTTGAGTACTTGACTGGTTTTGAGCAGAGAAACTTTATTTAAGTTGTTTGTAGCACATTTAAAAGGGGAGGGGGGAAAAAAGGGATTTTTTTTCAATATATTCTCAAGTTTCAGGTTTGTTTACTTCTGTTAATATATACTTGTTGATAGAATTGTATCTTGCATTTCAAATATTTGTTCTGAATTTTCAGTAGCTGTCCCTTTACTAATGATTCTTTGCATTGACAGACTCATAAAATGATTTAAATAAAAGAGCCTTAGTCTTGCTTTAGTGGACATAGCTTTTAATCTGTTGTTAAAGGGATGTGATCATACGGGTCTCTCAAGTGTCTTAATTTTATCACTTCCATCTTGATACAGAACCTGATTGTGTAGTTAGCCTTTCTTCCCCACTTGGCAGTAACAAATCAATGCCCTTACCATCCTCTAGTTCTGAGATGGCAAGTTTTTCTGCCTGTAAAACTACAGAAATGTCTTTGGTCTGATCACCAAAAACTACAGATGTCTGTTTACTTACTGTGCTGATGGATACTGGCAAGTATAGAAACAGAGAAGCTACTGCTGGGCTGTAATGGGTATTGGAGGTTTGTGCTTATCCATACAATTCAAACTGGCATGTAAGTGCGTTCCTGTATTAGCTCTTGTTCCATAGCATGCATTACTGCCTGAATAAATAGAGCATAAGTCAAAACAAGGACATTTAGACTTCAGTTTACATCTGAAAATGCTTCCTTGGTGATGTTTTTCAGGAACTGTGATATCAGTAACTGACCTCTAATGTTTTCTTTTCTCCAAGTACATAACTTCTTTCAAACAAAAATTATTAGGTAATACTCTTCCAGAACATTACTTCAGAGGGTGCTGCTAAAGATGTTCCATACAATTACTTTCCCTTAAAGATTTCTCATTACCTTTGTATTACAAACCAGGTAACTGAATTTTGTTCTCAAGTGTGACATGAAACGATAAAATTCCATTTGAGAACAGACAGTCTAAAGAATATTATTCAGGCAAATACATGTGATATAAGGTTGCTAATATGTACCTCCATATATATACACGCACTTGCATGTTTCCGTACACCTTTTTTAATGTTAATTTCCTAATGTAGGGTCATACTAGCAGAAATTCAAAACTATTTTGAAACAAGTATATTACATTAATAGTAATGTAACATGCAAACACAAGTTAGGCCCTGCAGAAGGTTTGCTAGATACTCCAAGGCTTGATCAGTATAGAAACTGCAACTTTAAAGGTCTGCATGAGATACGTATAAGCACTTCTAATTATTTTAACAACTCTATATTTTTTAAAAATATATATGTAGAAAAGGAAGTCGCAATTGGTACAAGCACTGTCGGGCTGTTGTCTGTGTGTCCCAGAACAATTCCTTCTGACAACACGAGTGCAGACAGCTGGTGCGTAACTCACCTGTGCTACACCTTCCAACATTCTGCAAGCCTTCATAGGTAGGAACATGGTAAAATGCCACACGAGAGGATAGTAGCTGATATCCGAATAGTACAGCTTGTCATTTCAATTAATTTTCCAGTCAAATCTAATGTGATAACTCAATGAGTATATAATTCTCCATACCTCTGAGTTTTTCCAAACTTACTTAAAAGTATGGTGAAAGTACACACACATGCACATATATATATAAATGATTAACAGGATAGTTAGATGTATGTAATCTGTATTTAAAATTTCTCAGCTATTTGACACAACTCAGATTGTTCCCTCAGAGCAATAAGCATTGCTGACATGAAGAAAATGCCTGGCAGCCTCTTCTAGGCCAGGAGCCAGGACTGTTTTGTGTCTAACCTGATAGGGAGAGCTTGCAAAACCCACCACGCTGGAGACAAACGGGAAGGGAAGAAGTACTTGTTTCAGGAGGCTTTGTGCAAGCCTGCATACTAAGCAGCTTTCATAGCCAAGTTAGATAGTAGGTAACATGAGGCTCACACTCATACTACAGGGAGAGCAGAAGCAGTCAGAACTGCTGTGAAAACAAACTGCTTTCAAGTTAGCTTGCGAGATGGAGGACTGAAAATATAATGCAAGGGAGGAAGCTATTCAAAGGAGCCCACTGAACAAGCATGTTCAGGGATGGTAAACCCCACTGACTTAAGAGCACCACCAGCACCGCTTCGTCTCCATCTGGAACAGTTTCTTGGTGTGATCTGCATGGTGGCTAGATTCACATAACCTGTATAACACAAGCCTGAAGCAAACAAAGCCTCCTCAAGAACTCTACCTCTGGCATGCATCTCATTGCCACCAGAGTAACCAAGGAACTTCTTTAAAAAGCACATACCCTAAAGAAATTAATTATACCAGGCATTAGAAGGGGCTGAAAAACAAATGCCTGTCAGGGACATGTTTGTAAAGACATTATGAGGATAACAGAAATATCAGCACCATAAACTAGGTGTTAAACGTCCTCGAACAGAGACCTGACTGGCAGACAGTTTATAAAGATGGTGCAGGGCAGAGGTGCAGAGACATTTTCCACAGGGAGTCAGAAGAGCAAACTCTTGGTTTAAATATTTTTGAAAGACAGCTTTGGTTGGACAGCCCTCCTCCAGCTGACAGCCTTACCAAAAACTTAGTTACTTTAAAGCCAGTGAAACATCCTTAGCTAACCACGGCAGTTCCTCAACTTTTAAAATGTCATAAGTGTCTGTGAATTAAATAAAATAGCCCTATGCAAAAGCACACAACAGTGAACCCACAGAAGAAAATTGAGACCACTCTTAAGCAGCACCCAGAGCATTGAGTGTTAGCATATGTTGAGGCTTCCAGAGAAGCAGCTGAGAGCTTTGCTGCTGCTTCCAGTGAGACCACCACCTCACCTGGAGGTCCATTCTGAGTGGGGCTGACCACCTTGGATCTCAGTGGAGTCCAGACATTTCCTTCTGTCTGCACCTGTTTTTTTCAATACCAGGAACAAAAGTGGAGTTTATTTCCATTCTCTCTTTATCCAGCCCTCTTTCATTTAAATAGATTCTGGTGTGGGCTCTAGCAAAACCATTGTGTGAAAAAACGGTAAGAAATCCAAGCATAAGACAATTTCTTACATTTCATTTTTATGCATTATACCTTTGAGGGCTTAGAATTTTTATTTTTTAATTAATTTTGTAGGTTTGTTTTCTTATTAAGGTTTCTTCCTACTTAAGAAATAGCTATAGACAAGGATCATATCTCAGTGGCTATACCTGGAATTGCTTCAGATGCTACAAGATACTTAAACATTCTTTAGTGGAAGGAGCTTTTGTGAATACATACAATCCTTCTTCCACTACCCACCCTTCATATATGTCTTATTTCTTCTTTCCAAGTGGATCTCTCCCAGCATAGAAGAGTGGAATCTGAGGGCAGACCTGGTGGATTTGAGAATTGTATGCAGACAAATACATTCCTTTACCTCCTTTATGCATGGTCTTTTTGCTGCCCACCTCTGACCCCTTACCTCATACTTTTCTTCAGGCTCTCCCTACTTCTTGTGAGTGCAACCCTTTTTCTACACAGCTTTCCTGCTGTGGCCACTGGATCTGCACAAGAGAGCTCATAGCCTATACTGTACTAAAAAGCTGATTTCATCACGTACAAAATAAAGGATATGATAAGCAACAAGAAAAGAAATCTGTGCAACTTGGGGAATTTCAGCATTTCCATTCACATCGTGATCTGATTTATCTGACTTACTTGAGGATCATCTGTTATACTGAGACATTTTCCATCATCAATGACTATCGTGAGCCTTTTGT
Source organism: Chloroceryle amazona (assembly GCA_027560015.1). Lineage (NCBI taxonomy): Eukaryota > Metazoa > Chordata > Aves > Coraciiformes > Cerylidae > Chloroceryle > Chloroceryle amazona. The sequence continues at coordinate 5,622 of JANHFX010009592.1, forward strand.
AAGCTACTTTCAATTCCTGATATATTTCTTTCCTGTTTCTGCAAACACAAACATTGATTTTATAACTCTTACTCCTTCAGCAGTAAACACTATAGCTTAGGCATCACATTAATACAAATAAATATTCATAATGAGCATCTCAGGGGTCAAAGAAAAACTGTGTTTTCTGAACACATTACCCACACTGTGAATAAGGGTGGATGAAATGCTGGGAACTACCCAGGGCAAAACCATACTGAAACCCCCTCAATGTGCCCAAGCATATTTTAGGAGCCACATGGGCAAGGTGGTCAAATTGCCTTTCCCGGGGTGTACAACAGCCCCAGCAGCAAATTTAGCAACTTGCCTGTTTCCAGCCTCAGGACCTGCAGTTAACCTCACATGCCACAAAAATAGTAGCCTCCAAATTCGTTTGTGTACACAGGAGGAAAAAAAACATGTCATAAATCAGACTTTTCTCCACCTGTTAATTATAAAAAGTCTGTACCATATTGTATCACATTGTTATTCAGAAGCGTCCTTGTACACACCACACAGTTACAAATGCAAGCAAAAACATAAGCTACACTGCATAAACAAACCTCTTATCTCTCCACAATAACTTCCTATCATAGGTAAAACCCAACATTCTTCATTGTTGCAGTGAAACCTAACCACTTCTAAGGAAAGAAAAGAAAAAAAAAAGAACCCAAGAAAGCCACGTGTTACATATCAAAGAAAAGCATGAAAGAAAGATTGAGCCAGGAAATTATTTTTTTTTTTACCAACTAAGAGCACTTCCATAGTTTAGACCCATAGGATATACCTATATAAAGGGAATTTGCCTTCTATATTTCATATTACTGAAGGTGTAAAGAGCATGGTTGGTCCAGGGCTGGGCAGCAGACTCTATAACAAGTACCAGATCAAATTATCTGCACTAAACCCAACTTTTTCCTACCTTTTAACATTAACTGGTAAGTTTGTGGCTTGTATTTAGGTTAGCAGACACAGCTTTTTGGGAAGGTATCAATATTCTATTGTTAGCCAAAGAAATTATAGTTTTTTAACAATATTTTGAATTTGAACACATTTATGGTGAGATCATTACTTTGAATATTTTATTCTAACTTTTTTTTTTTTCTCCAGAGTGGCATATGAATTATAAATTTGAGCTTAATAAGCAACCTCTGAGGAGACCACTAACTCAAACATTCTTGCAGCAATTAGCTTTAATCTGCTATGGATCCATTTCAATATTTTCTATTTGAAGTAGGAAGAAGTAGTAAGTCTGCACAATTAAACATTTGAGCCAAAATAAAGATTTGTAAGAAAAGCAGATGCCAGGCAAAGCCAGTTTTCTTTTTCCATGCTGCCCACACCCCAAATCACTTCTTGATGATCCCCCATAACTTTCCTATTGCTTAAGTTACTCTGCTTGAGACAGCCCTCACCTCATCAGTTTGTACTGGAGCTTGCACTGTTTTTGTCAGCTCTGTTACTGGGATAAGCTGGAAGCCTTAACTCCCCACTTTTAGAAGTGTGAACTTCATTTTCTGAAGGAAGCATATGACTATAGCATATGATTTAATGTCACCAATCCCCTTTGAAGTCTCCAAGCATGGCGAGTTGACTTGGTAGGTGGGCAGTTTTTGCCACTTTTAAGTCTCCAGATGGTAGTGAACTATTGAAACTATTGAAGGAAACACAGCAAATTTCCAAATCTGGGTTGTTCTGGTTGTGTTAATTGCTCTCTGTGATGACTTTAAAGCTATTACCTGAAGCCTTGATAGTCTAATTACTACCTGTGTGTCTCTTCCTGAGCATAAAGTGACTCATTGGTCATTGCCCAGAACACATTAAGTATTTAGGAGTGGTTTATTAGGACTCCTCCTGTTTCCTTCATTTAAGGAGGAGTGGATCAATGAGCCCTAAGCATTCTCTGCATGTTCTATTTCACTATTTTTACTGCTAAATTAAAAGGAAAGGCCCTAGGGTATACAATGACATGGCTTTGCTGCATCAGGTTTATTGCAGACATCTGAGTGTTAATAAAAGTGATGGATATTCAGATGATCCTCTATGCTCCTGAATATAAGCATCCCAATATTCAGAGCAGCACCAGGCTTACATCTGACGTGGGCAGATTTACTATTTCTTGTTCTGTTAATTGCACTGCGGAACATATTTCACTCTATGTCCTTGTGATCCACCTGATAAAAAAAAATATATAAATTTCACTTTTAACTAGAGTTTTCCTCTGTCATCACTGACAAGAAAGGAACAGTTTCAGGTTCATTTATCTGGAATTAACTTAAGGCTCTCAGATGAATACACCCTCCAAACTATATAGTATTTCCTAGCTGAGCCCTGGAGGAGTTAGTGAAATGTAGTAAGATGCACTGCATGGGTATAGGATATTTTCCCAAGAAGCCAGGAGAGATGTAATTTCAGTGCTATGGATTACTGCACAAAAATATTTAATAGACTCTTCTGAGAAACAGCATTTCTCAGCCACTTCATGGCAAGTGGAGAGAATAGCCCCAATAGATAATTGCCTTCCTCCTTTCCTCTTATACACTCACCTGCAGGAGCATCAGCAATACGAACAACCAGTCCTGCTTTAGGAAAATCCCAGTTACCAACTGCTATCCAGATCATTGCAATAGCACCTAAGAGAGATCCATCACAAAAACCTGTCAGTGAAGGAAAAAGGAGCAGCTTGATAGCCTTTGTCCTTACTGAAGGGACCTCCAGCATTCCAGGATCTCAAATGGTGACTGAGGAGCATCCGAGGTACCACATAGCAGCAAACTACCAAAATGCTATTTTTCAGGGCATTTTTTTTTAATTGTTAATATTTTTCCCACTTGCCTTCCTCCTGGGCAGGTCTCTTCACCTGTCCCTCGGGGCTGGTGTGCCATGCTGCTGGTAGCCGCTAGAGGATGCCCCCCCGGCACTCTGGCGGCTACAGCAGATTGGATTGTATTGAGTTGGAGCAGAACCTCTCAATCCTTCTCCTGAGGCTGCTCACCTGCAGCATTAGCGCCCACACCCTCACACACCTGCAGGTTAACTTCGCATTGCTCGAGGTTGCCCGAGGTTAAGTTTGCCTGCAGTGGGTGGTGACACAGTGCAGAACTTTCCCAATAGCTCTGTACCTCTGAAGTGCAAGGGAAGAGCAGGAGGTGATATTTCAAAGCAAGTAAAACTCCTAAAGCACTGGAAAGAGCAAGAGCCCAGCATCTGTGTTTGCCTGAAGCAGCTGTGCACTGTGAGGAGGAAGCCACTGCTGAAGAAAAGGTTGCAGCTCTCCTTTTCTGCCTGCTCCTGCATAAAAGCAGGGCTGGGTTGCAGGTCTCTCAGCAGAACCCGAGCACTCCCCGGGAGCATTTTCCTAGCACTGGCTAGTGACAACAGCCCAAGGGTCCCTTCTCAGCTGCTGGGTCAAATTTCTCCCTGGTGTAAAGTCCCAGCTCTCCTTTGGCAGCCCTGCTTCCTTCCCCGGCCTGGTGATTATCCAGTAAGCTGCTCATGTCAGCTCCCTTTTTATAAATGCATCTCTAGATTTCAGCTCGGGGTTTATTTATTGAGTTTCTCTGAACTTTTCCTTTCTTCTTCCCTCCTGCCAAGGCACAGAGATGTTACAAGCCCTGGAAGTAAATAGAAAATACCAAGCTTAGGTTTTTTAGGTCACTGTAAACTACACGCTTATCTGCTTTCAAACTGCATAAGCCATGGGATGTCATCTTGGGTCAACACAGAAGGATAAGGACTAGAAAGGTGGTTTTGGCTGTAAATATGAATAAATCAGGATCACGCAGGGGAAGTGTACTTTTGTACTCAAGCAGGCCTTTTTATTCTCAGAGCCCTCTTTCTTTTTCTTCAGAGAATCCGCATTCCTCTGCCAACAAAGTTCATTTTACATCTCTGGGTTTTCGTATTCTGCCCAGCAGCCTATTATAGGAAAGCACAAATCTACTAAATAGTAACATGAGGGATTATTTCTACTCATCTGTTGACAGACATTTCTCCAAATTGGATCAAATGATTAAAGGTATTAGAATGACGTCTTGTAGATCCAGATCAAACCATTTGAAACCTTGAGACTGTTTCTCCTTTGCTTGGAAGGAACCACCAGAAATAGTTGCAGGTGCTAATTACCCATTATTCTTACTAATGTGAAACTGTTAATTGGGATCTTTGAATATCTTACTTGCTTGAATCCCAACTGTGGGAGCTCAAGATGGAAGGACTGTGCAGCAGCTCACTTCCCACCATGCCATTTGGGGTCTCTTCCAATGCCTGAATGGTTCTTCCTCGAGTCGCTTACGTCAAGAAGAGGGGTCCAGGCTGTGAAATCTTCCAACATCTCACATTACGAAGATGGCACTGCTGAAAGTTAAATTCAATCAGAAGAAACGGGTAAAACTAGCACAGGGACTATGGCTCATGAACTGGTTTTCAGTGTTTGCTGGAATCCTTGTTTTTAGCATGGGATTGTTCCTCAAAATTGAACTCCGGAAGCGAAGCGAAGTGATGGACAATTCTGAAAGCCACTTTGTGCCCAATTCTTTGATATTGATGGGTATATTATCCTGCGCCTTCAATGGTTTTGCTGGCAAAATTTGTTACGATTCTCTGGATCCCGCTAAATTTGCCAAGTGGAAGCCTTTGCTGAAACCTTACCTGGCACTATGTTTCTTCTTTAACATACTCCTTTTCTTCGTTGCTCTGATTTGCTTTCTCATGCGGGGCTCTCTGGAGAGCACCCTGGCCCAGGGGCTCAAGAATGGCATGAAGTTCTACCGGGACACGGACACCCCTGGTAGATGCTTCATGAAGAAGACCATTGACATGCTCCAAATTGAGTTCAAATGCTGTGGGAACAGCGGCTTCAAAGATTGGTTTGAAATTCAGTGGATCAGCAACAGATATCTAGACTTCAGCTCCAAAGAAGTGAAAGAGTAAGTGACTTAGTGGGGTTTGTATCGCGTAGCATCATTATTTGATCAGTATTATACTAAAGAAATGTATGTCCCATCAGGCATTGACTTGAGGGGGAGTTGTATAAACTGTATTTTTTTTCTCTGCTCTTGCTTAATAAGCATCCCAAATGATTAGCCAGATTACTTCCTCCCCTGACAAATTCCTCTAACATTATCCAGAACATAAAATACAAAGGACCAAAATACAACCCTTGCTCTTCCCCAGTGTGATGTAAACAGACAATATTTTTTACTGTGATTTACCTCTGTATAAGCCCATTACATTGAGCCACACATACCTACTCCCAAAATCAACAGGAAAGTACCAAAACGTTGGTATTCCTAAAGCAGATTTCAATATGACTTGTTAAGTTTCGAAAAAAAGACTTTCCTGGATATATACTGTTGATACCACTTTAAAACTGCACTTAATTATTGGCAACTAGACAGTCTCATGGAAACAAATAGAAACAGTAATGCTTTACCAGTAAGTCAAGTGTTTTAAGTCCTTAAGATGTAGAATTTTTTATGTTCACCTTATGGACTGCTTCAGCACTGTGACAATATCAAGCATCAACACCAGTTGAAGTTTCTAGCTTTATATGGTGTCCCTTATAGCCATATGTGTTTTAAGTTCTCTCCTGTTAAAAAACATGTTCAATAGCAATATATATGTCAATATATATACTCGTGCCTATTTTTTTTTTTAAACTTCACATTAAAACAGCACTAGTTTCCTTTAAAACAAGATAGAACTGACTGTTGACGAGAAACAATGGCTAATGGCTCTGATGTCAGTGTCCAAAGAGGCAGTAATCTCAAAATCAGGTTAGGTGCAGTATGCACAAGTGAAAAATAAACATGAGAACAATTGAATTTTGGAATTAAAAAACATGCATTGGGCATAAATACCCACAATCTTAAAAAATTAAGCACTGGGGAAGAGATTGTTATTCAGGGTTCTTTAGGAACATCCTTTGTTAACATTTGTACTCTGATTGCACGAAGGGTCTTGTAGATGGGAAGCAATCTGCCTTTTCAATATGCTGCCTGTATTAAAAATGTCTGAAGTAATTTTGCAAAAAGCTGTGTGTATCTCTTGGGATCCCTGCCTGACTGTGTAAATGGTATTTCAGTTGTGTGTCTCTCTGCGTATTGTTTTGACTTGTTGGGTGGTCTGGCTGTTTTTGCAATTCTGAACTAGTACTTCATAGTGAAAACTGTTACAGTCTTAACGTATTGCACTGTGAGATTATAACAAATACATTTGCTATTTAATAAGGGAGTATTTACATTGGGAAGATATGCCCATGGGTATAAATAACTACTTGAAAACATAATAAGTTCACCTTGCCAGCATTATATGGAGATTTGAGAGCTGTAACTTAATCCAGGAGTGGTGGAAGGGCAAAGCACAGAGGGAAAGCAAGGTTATATGGTCCTTAATAAATGATGTCTTGTTTGGGATTGAGAATCAGGGCAATTTCTTTGTATGACTGAGGCAGGAAATAGGGCATTAAAAATCCACAAATGGATGTTAATGAGTTAATTAAAGGTTTGAACTATGCAGTGGTGCACAATCTCCGCTCACATTCCTGGTGGGTTATTCGGGCCTCTTTGAAGACAGTAGCAAAGTCCTCTTTAATTCTGGGGAAGGTGGGAGTCTGTCCCCTGCAATGTGATTTTTATATTATTTGTAGAGCGAAGGCATGATCCTATCTCTCTGAAACTGGTGGAACATTTACACATCAATGGGAATTAGACCCAACTCAGAGCACACTTTACATTTAGAGGTAAAACTTCAGCTGCTTTTGGCATTTAGATATATTTAGGTCATGATTGCAAAGTGGAATTTTGCTTCACCAGGCTGTTGCAATCTCTCTCTGTGACACTACTTTAAAATGTCCATATAGAAAACTATAAACAACTATTATTTTTTTTTCCACCTTTCTAGATCACTGGTGCTCTCCATTCTGTCATTTTCTATGCAAAATTGCAGTTTTTAGAGTCCCAGTACTCTTATTAGAGGTTGGGTTTGTTTTGTTTTGTTTTTTTTTGCAGTGCCAGTGGTATTATTTGCCTTTTAAGCATCTCCCATAGGAGTATCTTGTAAAGCACCAGACAAAATGGCTGTTTATAGAAAGCAACCACAGTCTCAAATGAACAGTAGTTGGGGGGGTACTGCAAGGACTTCCAAAAGTTTTTTACATCCTCTTGCTGAAGCACATTTCATGTTTTAAATACTGACTATCTTCACAAGCTGAGAATTATGCATAACCCCTTCCTGTAGCTATTATAATCAAAGAGAAGCTGTTAGTTTTGCTGTATCAATGGTCTAGCTGGATATGGTGGGTCCTAAGGCTGTTGTGCATCCTTTTCTAAGCTCAGGTCACCTCCAGCATCTGCCTTCCACCCTAACTATGCTATGATCACTCTTTCCTGCATGCCTCTCCTGAAATTTCTCTCTGCCATTTACTTTTTAAAAAAATTAGTTTCTTTGAAGTGACCCAAGAGGGCACATTTCCATCCTGGAGAGTTAATTATAGACTCAGGGTACCCTTGACAAAGAAAAGGATTTCAGAGGAGAAAAACACTGGGACAAATGCTGCTATGTGAACAGGGGATGCAGAGAAATGGCATGGGCAGGAGGCACAGGGGAAAATCCACTTTGCCTTTGTTTTTCTTTCTCACATAAGTTTGCTCCAGTATATTTTTATATGTGTGTGTGTAATCATGCTTCCTTTTGCCCTTGCACATAGTCGGATCAAAAGCAACGTGGATGGAAGGTACTTGGTGGATGGCGTCCCTTTCAGCTGCTGCAACCCCAGCTCCCCGAGACCCTGCATCCAGTACCAGGTCACCAACAACTCGGCTCACTACAGCTATGACTACCAAACAGAGGAGCTCAACCTCTGGCGCCGTGGCTGCCGGGAAGCCCTCCTGCACTACTACAGCAGCATGATGAGCTCCATGGGTGCCGTTGTCCTCCTTGTCTGGCTTTTTGAGGTAACCCTCCCCCCTCAGCCCTGCTTTGTTGAAGCGCCAGCTCTAGAGGGGCGGAGTGTTTTTCAGGGTGGACTTTTGATTTAAAGATCAGATCGATTTAAAATACACTGTCTGCCCCTTTTCTTTGTCTGAGAAAACATCTCATAGTGAACGTCTGTGTAAGGTCTGAAAGGTCCCAGGCTGGACACAGAGCTGGGAACACGGCATGGGGGTTAGATTACAGACCCCTCCTTCAGAAGAAGGAGGCAGAACATCAAGTAGCCCACAGCAAGTGGCAATAAGGGACTGATTCAGGGTGCTGAGCAGGGAAGAGTGTGAGAGGGCTCAGCTATCCAGATGCATTAATTTTACATGCGTCTCCATTAGTGAGGAGTGAAAAGTACACAAAGCAGTGGATCAGAAAGTGATGGTAGCAATCTGCAGGCCAGAAAGTGCTGATGTGCCGATAAGACCTAAAGCCATATGCAGTGTCCAGCTTCAGGGCAGCATTTGTTTTAAGGTCCTTTATCAGATCCACCAATGTTTTTGGTCACAAGGAGTGGTTTAGGTGAAGCAGATGGATTACTTTCATTTTACTTTGCTTCCCAAAACCACCACACCTACAGAAACAGGTGCCAATACTGTCCACTGCAGACATTTGTGGGCACCATAATCTGAAGTGCAGCTTTGCTGCTAAAATACTGTTCATGCAACATGAGGAAAGCATGTCCTTCTGCCACTGGGAGATGGCCGGTTTTCCAGCTGGGGTGTTTAATCAGTACTCATATGCAAGAAACATTGGTGGGTAGTGGCACTAGGGCTGGTGCGTGAAGGGCTGCATGGAGAAGCAGGGCAGGACCAGATGGCAAATGGGAAGAATGCAGCTCCCTGTGTGACACAGAGCACAGCAGACCCTTTCTTACCCTTAAAATCGCTGCTGCAAATGGCATTGCCTATTTTAAATTATTCAGATGGCAGTATTTTATTTCTAACTCTTCAACGTACACCCAGGTATTTTTCAGAACCTGTGGCATAATGAGCAGTACAATCTTCCCCTTTTATCCTTTGTCTTTTTCAACAAAATAAATAAATAAATAAATAAAAAATCAGGCAATCAGAGAACTCTTGGGACAAAGCTTTAAAGAAATACCACAATCCTGACATATTAATTTGCCCTCCTAAATATTTATGACTTGCTTGACATTCTACCATAAAGGGTCCAGATACGGGTCTCAAACTCCTTCCCCTCTGAAGGCAAACTTCGAAGGGAGGAAGCAAAGCAGGAAGCAGACAATAATTTAGTCTCTCATGAAGTATAACCACTTTCTTTACATTGTAGCCAGGGTAGGAAACAATTGTATACTGAATGCAGCAGAGGTCCCAGTTCCTGGCCAAGGTAAGATGTTGGTCTCACCAGGGTGCGACCCAGCCTGCTGGCTCTGTGCTTCTCATTTTCCCTTTGACTGGATTGCTGAGAAGCTACAGAAAAGTGCAAAAGCAAAGGAGCATCCTGGTTTGCTTTGCACGTGGAGCTGCTGTGAACCCAAGCAAAGCGGCACAGCCACGGCACTTCCCCAGCAGAGTCCTTCTGGGGGCCAGCAGAGAACTCTTCCAGATGAGTGGGTGGTATTGAGGTGCAGGAAGGAGGACAGACACAGAAGGAAAACACTAATTGCAGCTGTTTGAGCTGTAGAAAAATGTAACAAATGGGGGTAGGGACCTCAGGGAAGGCCACTTAGGTTTAATGTTTCTATATTAATTGCAGGGAAGAGTGAAGCTCTTTTGAAGTATGAAAACATCTATTTGAAAAAAAAAAAAAAAAAGAAGTAGTGTGTCATATCTTCTGGAAATACATTATTACCAACATGCTGTTAATACTTGCAAACCTGTAGGCTTCCCCTGAGCGATAACCGGTCATGAGGGTGACAAAAAAAGATCAGACCATGCTCCAGATAAGCCGCCTCAGGCTAAACCCTAGCAAACAGATGGGCTTTGCTGCAGAAGGTCAAGCAGAGCAAGCCTGGCTGTCTTCTTGACCCATCCCAGCCAGAGAAGAAGAAACAGGGGGTTCAAAGGCTCCCTGAATAGACATTTTCAAAAGGAAGGGAGGATAGTAGCTGGTTCCTGAGATGCTCCAGGTCCTTCATCTGTATAAATACGCGTCTCTCAGAAATGGCTGAGACCCTGAGATTCATCTCAGATGTGGTGCAACAGAGGGAGCCAAGTGCTGAACTCCAGGAGCTGGGAACCTAGGAGAGTAATGAGAAATGACCATGAGGCGCATTGCCCATCACATACCGGAGAGTAAATTCTCTCATGTATTGAATACTAGGATTGAACTCCCACTACTCTTCAAAAGCAGCCCACAGAAAGCAGGGACCCTCCAGAATTTGCTCTGCTGGTGCAGACTGAGGGGCTGAGCATGCTGTGGTGCAGGGGGGTGCATCTGCCCATCCTGCCCACAACTAGCCCTGGAGAAACACTATGGCCTGGTTCTTCCTGCCACTTTAACGTTGATGTAAAACAGCAAGTCTTTTCATGACAGTTTGTCCATTAGCCAGGGGAGATCTTCCCTCAGTGAAACTGGGCTAGTTTTGGGACCCTGATGCTCAGGCCTTCCCTGCTGGTTTGTGGTTGAGCACAGGTCTACAACTCAGTCACAGAGGGGTTGAAGTTGGAAGGGGACTCTCAAGTCATCTTGTCCACAACCCCATGCTCAAGCAAGGGCACCTGGAGCCATTTGCCCAGGACCATGTCCAGAAGGCTGCTGAATATCTCCAAGAAGGAACACTCCAATGGTTCTCTGAGCAACCTGCACCAGTTCACAGTGAAAAACTGTTTCCTGATGTTCAAAGTGAAGCTCCTGGGTTACAGTTTGTGCCCATGGCCTCTTGTCCCACCATTTGGCACCACTGAAAAGAGCCTAGCTTCATCTTGCTTCAGGTATTTGTACACAGTGATGAGATCCCCCCTGAACTTCTCTTCTCCAGGCTGAATGTTCCCAGCTCTCTCAGCCCCTTCACACAGAAGTCCATCATCTCAGTGGTCCTCTGTTGGATTCTCTCCAGTATGCCCACATCTCTCTTGTACTGAGGAGCCCAGCGTTGAGTAGAGGGGAAGAATTGCCTCCCTCAATCTGCAGGCAATACTTTGTCTAATGCAGCCCAGGACACCATTTGCCTTCTTTGCAGAAGGGGCACATTGCAGGCTCATATTCAACTTGGTGTCCACCAGAACACCAAAGCCCTTTACTGCCAACTTGCTTTCAGTCAGTTATCCCCAGCATATACTGGTGCATGGGCTTGTTCCCTTCCCGGTTCAGAACTTCAGGAAAACTCAAAGTCCAAGGCTCTGTGATACCTTATAGGAGACTGACTAATTTACCAGAGAGTTGTTTCCAACTTCCTGGACTTTCTTTTTATCCAGTAAAGAAGGCAGGATCCAGTCAGGGGCGGTGACAAGAACCCAAACATTTTGCACTGCTTTTAGGAAATCTCAACTGTATGGATTCAGTATCTCTCTGAGCAATATTTTTAAGAAAATGTAGTCTTAAACTGAGACAAAATGTCACAGAATCTCACCCGAGGGCAGGACAGCTGCTCTTTTCTGCACAAGCACCTTCCTTTTATAAAGTATGACCATATTTAGTGACTTAAAACCACCCAGAAGCTGGTAAGTACAGCTAATTTTGTTGTCAAATAGTAGAACTTAGTAAGTCTGTCACAAAAAAAAACAAACCTCCTGCTGACATGCAGTGAGGTAGCACAATCAACAAGCAACACGGAGGCCATCTTCTGTGTGCAGTCTGACTAATCTCTATTTGCAACAGCAACTAATATGAAAGATAATAGTCCTGTGACCGAGAGCAGCAAAACTGGAGCTCAGGTTGAAAGGAAGATGTCACAGGTTCAAATCCCAAGGCTAGTGTGATGCAATTTGTCACTTCTGGTGACTTCTATAGAATAGGGTTTCAAATGATGTAAGTATTATGTAGATCCACAACAAAATGAAACTATTTCCAGGTTCAGGGCCAGTAGAAATTTGAGGACCACAGTCTTGCAAGTCATGCATTCCTATGTTGAACAAGATGAAAACTTGCCTTTGGATATGGAAGCATTTGATGAAGTTTGTTTGACCACTGTTTCTCCCTTTCTCGTCTTGAGTGAAGGCAGAGAAACATGAATATGCGAAAATTCTGAGAGTAACCAACAGTAACTTCAGTCTTCCAAGACTTTGGAGAGACTGATCATACACGAGCAGGATGACCAGGCTAGACAGGCTAACAAATGGTGCATAGAAGCACATGCTTGAGCACCCCCATGTGTCCAAAAGCCAACCATGTGCCTGAATCCCAACTTCAAATCTGCCCAGCTATCCACTGCTGTAATCCTGCATGACAGTTTGCAAGCTTCCTCCATCTCTAGTTCAAAAGACTTACCAGAGTGCAGCACCTTGCAGGTCCAGGGTAGCTCCTCATGGGCCTCAACTGCGCCACCAGGTAAGCAACACAACAGGGATACCAACCTTTTTAGCCATTCACATTTAGAAGGACCAGAGGTAATAATTTCCTTGAGAATTTGGATAGGATAAGAGAGGTATCATACTTCCCCTCTAGAACAAATCCTATGAGGTCGTTAACAACAATGGTCTTGATCTTAGCTTTACCTAGCACACAAAAGACTAAGCTGGTCTTACTGCTGCCCCACCCTAACCACCTGCTCTACCCCCTCATCAAGCTGGCTTTTCTGGGCACTGTCTTTCCTTTCTTTCTGTTTCACAGATCCATCACTTTTCTTCATAAGCACCACAATAGTGGAAGTCAGATTGATCTGAACAGTGTTAGAATGCAGGACACTGGCTAAAAAAAAATTATTTCTCTCTCGAGGCATGTTTGGGGTGTTGTCAGTGTCAGGGATCTTACATCAGCATACGACAGTAGAAAAAGCCTCAGTCAGGGCTGCTGGGACTGGCAGATATTTTATCAGGAACAGAAATTTGCTTTAAATGGAACCAGGCCCAGGTGCAGATCAGCTGCTGCCTTGGATTCTTTATTTGCACATAACTCTATAACAACAAAACTAGAACTTGACAAGCTGATGACTCCAGTCCTAATGCTGCTCTGCACAGATGCTGATTCATTAGTATTTCACATTGAAGTGTTTGGCAAGTATATTAAGGTGAATAAGAAGTAAAAATATTTGGAGATAAAATTAAGTGGATGGTGGCAGAGCATGTTTTTGAATATAAACCAGCTTTATGTTCATCTAGTGGAGAGCAGCAAAGGTTTCATTAAAATCTCCTGGGAGGCACAAACCCTGTGACAGGGGTACATGGAAGCCCTTTGCTCAGGTAGCCACACAGAACTGCTGTTCTGCAGCAGCCATTGCGTACTTCCTTTGTAAGCTAATGCTTACAAAGCTCATTGCTTATCAACTGCTACACTAACCCTCGTGCTAATGGATTTCAGACCTCCGCTATCCCCTTTACTACTTGTGAAGGAACATCTTCCTTCCACCAGCTCCCTCTCAACCCTCCTGGTCATCTGAAGGTGGAAGGCAGCTCAGGATCTCCTCTCCCATGGAAGATTGATGCAGCCCTTAAACTGTATCTGTTTGGTGCCTTTAGTATTTTGTTGACACCATCGGGCTGGGCTGCAGATAACAGAGGATGGCAAGGATGTGGACAAGGGTATAAAGCTTTGCCTGATGCTTTGTCTTTTCCACTGCATGGCACAGATGTCCGTGATGGTTGGCTTGCGTCTTCTTCACACCTCTCTGGAAAGCATTACAAATCCTGAAGACCCAGAGTGTGAAAGCGAAGGGTGGGTCCTGGAGAACAACCTGAAGGACACTTTCAAGTCTGCACTGGAGAATTTGAAAAAGATTGGTAAGTTCAATCAGGTGCAAGCGGATACCGAAGGGGCTGAAGGAGAGGAAGGTGGGAAGACACAAGCCATCACAACAGTCAGTTGAGCTTCTAATTGATGTGGACTTCTTATCAGAGAGGAATAAAAAAAAAAAAACAAACACAAAAAAAACTGAGAATTTTTAATATCTATGTTTAAAAAGCTATGTATCAGCCATAAGAATACATATTTCTACACATGCTATTTTGAATATGGGAGTGCACCCTGGGACAATATAGTTATCCACAATGCGAGTACACCATATTCATACCTTCTTGGGGAAATGACACCCCTAGGACTTGCAACACTCACATGTTCCCTTATCAGGGACAGTTAATTAAAAAAAAAAGAAACAAAACACAATAAAATTGATGTCATCATACAGTGATCCATTCCATCCTATTTGGAAACTAAAAATGGAATTTGAAAAGTTAATATTTTTGCTCAAGTTGTTTCATCATCATACTTCATGTACTTCAACTTTTAAAGACAAACAGAATGGTTTTCTGGGGAGTAACATGTTAGAAGTCAAAGGAAGAAGGATTTCCAGAATTGTATATAACTTAGTACACAGGTACTTTGACAGACTTCTCATATAATGTGATTTTTGTTAACATGCTAAGCAATGGTGTTTTCTGCTATATTCTTAAGATGTACATAGAACAAAATGCAAACTTATGCTGAGAATTTATGTACTAAGCAAAAATTGTAATTTAATGAAACAGTACAAGTATCATGAAAACAACGTTAAGGTAAGACTTATGGGTTTTGTTTCTCAGGGTTATTTTTCAGCCTGTATATCTTGAATGAGTGTACTGTAGACTTATGCTTCACCTTGTATTTAAACAAGCAGAAGCTTAGAAGATTCCCTTTGTAGTGGTTGGAGTCAATGCTCTGAGCATGTGTCAGTTACAATTACTCTGGACACTTTTAAAAGTAGCCCTTCACCTAACCCTTGACATAATCTCATAGTTTACTCCAGAATATTCAAGCCCAACTACTTTTAAAACAAGAAAAAAAATAAAAACAAACTGAAAAGGCTACTTAGAACTAACACTTTAAATGTTTTCCAGGGTGCTAGCAAATGGATACCATTCATCCGTAAATATGTCAAGCCTCAAACTATGAGGCCAGAGAAATTAAGTTCAAATCAGTCCCCAGCGGGCAAATTTTACAAGTTTTGTTTTTCTTTATCAGTGATAAGGGTACCCTTCATTATATCTTTTAAGTCAAAGGGAAAGCACATTTTGTATATGCTGCGTCTCTCCAAACTTACTGTCACAGCTGTTGGACCCTGTTCTCATACACAAAGGTGGAATGAAACATGGAAAGGGTTTGCTGTGGTGCATGGCCTGTAAAGGAACAGAGCATCATCTGGAGTTTATCTGCAGGTGCCAGATAATTTCAGCTGAATGGAAACAAAGCCAAGAGAGCAAGCCCCAACCTCCTGCACAAACTGATTGCAGGCATGTCAGTTCTTCAGCTACAAGCCAGGCACCACACTTATTTTTACCCTGGCTGTTGAAAACCTTTACTTCTCTGCAGTGTACCCAGGACAGTTTTCTCAGGAGGTCCCTTCCACCTGGCTGGTGGTCAGTCTTCAAACCAAGCCATGTTTGCAGCTGCCTAATCATTGCATAGCCCATTAATTTTCATTCCTAACACTTGCCCCAGCAGCACTCAGCTCCTCCAAGTTTTGTTCAAACTCCTTCTAGGCTGGACAGAACAGTTCATAGTGGGACAGGTAGGGACATGTCTGTACACCAAGCCATAGTCTACGTCTCAGTGACCAGGCTGTTTCATGCCTTCTGCACACAGGTTTTGATTTTGACAGGAATTTGTGGCATCCTTTCACTTTTTCAAAGCTGATCAAAGCTTTTAACTTTAATCACAATAATGAATTTAAAAGCCAACTCTGTTCTTTTGTGCATAAGACTGACTAGAACAAGAGCACTAACACAAAAGCCAACTTGCTACTCACCACAGCCTATCATCTATTGCTTTGCTGAGGGACACTCTGCATGGCAGAACTGTACAAACCAGGCCAACTCCTTCCTTCTCAGTAAGACATCGCTACGACTGGCTGCTCCTCTCAGCTGGTCCATTAGAGAAGAACAGGATTGTGGATGACGCATGATGTGGCCACATATATCAGAGAAGAGCTTTTCAGAGGAGTCACATATGGATAGGAGCTGGATTACAAGGATTAATGACAGTTTTTCCTTGTGAGGCTTCAGTGTGCTGTGATCTATACTGGTTACTTGACTAGACATCTGATTTTACAAAGAGACCTAGATTTATTGCTGCCCTAGAAATCTGGTTTAGACCATTGATTTAGCCAGGATTCTCCAATTATTTGGGGTTTGGGGTTTGTTTGTATTTTTTTTTGTTTGGTTGGTTGTTTTGTTGTTTGGGTTTTTTTTCTGTTTTGTTTTCTTTTCTTCTCTCCAGTCTATTGGTAGAGCAATATAGCACAGTCAAATTATTCTTTCAACACCACATTGGAAAAGCCAGTTCCCAGAGCAAGGGTGTCAAGGTATTAGACAGGTAGGGAGACCATCTGAGACAGGTTTACAAAGAATAGCACTGGAATCAGGGTTTCATACAAATAAGAACAAATAGTGTATATGCTAAAGCTGTCTATAATAAAGCCTCATGGTTAATGAAGATCTTTGTAAAATCTTTTGATTAAGACTGTAATATGACTGCTTTGTAAAATATTACATGTAATATATCTTTTCTCCAATCTTACATATACTTTCTTGTGACATCGCAAATGCTGTTCTAGATAAAGATATCTCTGCTGCCTGCGAATGTAAATTTAGGTATTAAAAATTATATTGCAAGTAAAGACTTCTTTAAAGAAAATGTTTAAATATATACAATTTAATACAGATTTATTTAATTTGCATTACTGCTGACTTTTTGCTTCCAAGTTATTTTTTTGGTCCCACTTTAGGCATTCCTATAGTGGGAAGCATCCCCCTCCCATATAATGCTCTGAGAGAAAGCAAACCTTCCTCTCCTCAACCTACCTCTCCTCATGTGCCCACCTAAGCTCAGGATGTGCAAACAGACCCCTAAATCACTTCCCTCTTACTAGAAAAAAGAATTTGCTGGTCCATTTTAGTAGAATCCTCTTGTAGTACATAGCAATTTAAATATCTTCAAGGGCCCTAACTTCTAGATGCGCTCAACAAGGGAAACCACTGGCATCCTCAGAATCTTTGACGATCAGCTAAACTGAGTTTATAACCTCCTTTTACCCTCATTAAACCTAACTTGCAACAGACATTCAAAAGAATGCCTTGTTGTTATTTTAAATTTAAGTCTAAAGCTCATGTAGTCAAATCTGCCTGCAGCAATCCAACATCTTCCAGAGCCGTGTCCTGGTTTTCAAACTAATAAACTTCAGAAGGATGTGAGCTTAATTCATAGAAACCAGGC
Source organism: Chloroceryle amazona (assembly GCA_027560015.1). Lineage (NCBI taxonomy): Eukaryota > Metazoa > Chordata > Aves > Coraciiformes > Cerylidae > Chloroceryle > Chloroceryle amazona. The sequence goes on from JANHFX010009592.1 coordinate 22,926, forward strand.
CACTTCCATACGGATTACCAGTTTAAATCCAAGTACCCAGATCTGAGAGCCGGCCGAAGGCCCTGAAGTGTCAACTTTTAAGAAATTATCATTTACGTCTTAAAAGAAATGACAGAAAGTACACTATTTTACTGGTGACATTTATTTGACAGGACAGAGAACATTCACTAAAGTGCTTTAAAGGAGGAAATATAAACAGCTTCCTTAAGGCTATTAATTCCTAAGTAGCCTTAATACAATTGATAAGATTAGCCTCCATGCATTACATGAGCTTGGACATTTTATAATACCAGACAAATGCATGTGTGCAGCTTAGCAAAGAGCATGGGAATGCTATATTGGGCTTGCAGGCACCACACACTTCCTAGCTAATGGTTAGGGAAGATTTTCAAGGCTGATGTGATTAAAAAAAAAAAGGGATTCCAGCAAAACAGTTACTTATTACCACCTGACTTATTTGGTTTGTAAAATAAAAAAAAAAAACAACAAAAAACCACTGTTCTTACCATAATCAACATAAAAAGGGGACGGATCACAAATGCTTATTTAAAAAAAAAAAAAGATAAAGAGCATTATTAGAGATTAGTTAATTAAGAGATAAGGCCAGAAAAATAGAATGGTGCCATGTGATAACAGCCCCCTGCGGGGAAACAAAGGCTTAGACAACTTTATTTCTGGTAACAGCAATGCAGCTATTACATGTTTAAAGTAATATGCATGGGAACCTCTTATTTTATTTTATTTTCTAATTATATCAAACCTATAGTGTTCTAGGACTGATTTGAAACACTGAAGCAGCAAAACACCTCTCTCAAAGCACGTGCATTTGCTGTTCCTGTGTCATTTCACAGGTATCACTGAATTTTCATACTAAGCACATTTATGAGGTGTGAAAGCTGGAGGAAACCCTGCCCTGGAGCTCAGCTTTGTGGGCCCTCCATCACGTGTACAAGCTTTGCAGCTCCCTTCTCCAGGGAGCGCACCCCTATTTTGCATTCTTGCCCTCATGCACAGTTCTAGAGGAAGGGCTGAGCAGGGCTCCCACCTCCCATCCCACCAACCCCTTCCAAAGCAACACACATAGGACCAGCCTTCCCTGATTACCCAACCATTAGTTCATTATGAGGTGCATTTCCATAGCTTGTTCTCAAAGCCAATTTTTCCAGAGCAAAGGCTGGTATAAGAATCAGAGATACTAAGGAAAACTCAGTAAAACAAGGACCAAAAAAAACCCTTGTCCATCTGAAGGCAGACCACTTCACCACGCAGCCAAGCCTCCACACATTTTATGTCATGTTCCCAGGCAAAACAGAGTCAAGCATCACAAATGGGGAGACTCGGGCATGTAAAATTTGGTAAGGCATGACTGCAGCTGGAGGGGCGATGAGAGAAGGAGATAAAAGCAGTTAGTTTGAGACACAAAGTTCCCCAGTCCGACACGGTTAAGAGGGGGAAAATGAATGATACAGAATCTAACTGCAGCATCAAAGAACCATTATCCCTCCCAGATGTGTATCCCTCCCAACTGGGGATCCTCCCCCCAAGCTGGAGAAACACTGAGCCCACTCTCCAGACAGACAGCAACATCAGTATATGCAAGCTGGAAAAAGATCACTCGCTGTGTTCATCTGTTCCACAAAACACACAGTCCCCAAGTGCAAAGCATTTCTTCTATAAAATGCTTTTTGCCTTCCCAGGTGCCCAAGTAACCTGTTCAGAGGGTAGCACATCTCTGCCTTAGGCAAAAGCTTTATCAAATGGGGGTGGGGTTTCCCACTTAGACACACTTTTTCTCTGACACAAACAACAGACTAAGGTTAAAGATGAAAAAAAAAAACAAAGGTGGAAAATACAAACAAGGACAAGGTGAATTCACAAGTTCATATGAAATAATCTTTCATTAATTATGTAAGTTAATGGAGAGCAGAAGTAACATTGATGCTGTAATGCTTGCTGTTGGTACAGTTTAATTATGACAGCATTTATTTTCACACCAGAATTTTAAATGCCATTAGGACCTAAAATTTATATGTATTCTCTCTCTACTTGTCTAAGTTTTAAAAAAAAATTTAGAGTACTTCAGATTATTATTATGTCTAGATTTCAAATAATTACTACCGCAGCATGTCCCCAAATCTAGTGGGTAAAGTCAACTGTCTCCTCCCTCTTTGCAAGCTGGTGCTCAACCAGGAGTGCTGCTCATGCAGGTAAGCATTCACAATGCCACAATACCCTCCTCGAATATTTCACAACTAGGTCTCTGTCACTGCTGAAGCCTTACAAGTGGTTACTGAAGCTCAGAAGAGGAAAAATCCCATCCTCCTTTCACTACAATCACTGCTACTGCAGTCCTGGGAAAACTTGTGCACTTCACTAGCCATGCCTGGAGCAGCACTTCCCATGTTATGCTCCAGTGTCCTGAAGCAACCACACTGGTTCTTGAGTTTGCTGTTAGATGAACCTAGCGCCTTTCAACACCTGCATAATGCTTATTCCACATCTGCCCAACCATGCAAAATGGCACCCACACTGAAATGTTTTATTTAAATATCTTGCATTCATTAACAGCAGCTACCCCATAGCCTCCCAACAGTAAGTGCTTCTGCAGGCTCCAAGTGCCATACATGTTGCTACCGTATAGTATTTGCCTCTTGATTAAAAACAAATAAAAAAACAACAAACCACCAAACACCAAAAATCCCTTATTTTCAGCTCCATACTGTTCAAGCTGACAGCAGAGACAGAAGAGAGCTTAAAGCCTACATTGTAAAGTAGTACACAGAAAAAGAAAATAAACACAAATAAGTTTGTTTCAGAGTTCCTGACACGTTCTGAGCTGTCAGCTACTAGAGCACTCTATGAATTACCAAAGCTTGACATGGAAATACTTATAATGCACAGAGAAGAATCCTGACTAGTTCAACTGCATTAAATACTCAACAATTACAACAGATTTTTTTTCTTCTTCTAGCATACTTAGTACTGAATTGCACATTCATTTCAAAAGACTGACACAATCATTGCCAGAAAATGCGGGTTCCTTGGAGCTGTCTCTACAGGGAGCAAGTGTTAACATTCTAATACAGGTACCTCTGGTTAGAGGACACCAGTGAATTACGTCAGTGAACATATTGCTGATCTCCTTGACTTCATTATTTTTATATAACATTTTCTCCCATTTAGCAGCATGCTTTAGCACCCCCCGTGTTCAGAGTACTGCAAATACAGAAGTATGTTCCACACATTATTCTTCAAATACATGGCTGGTTTCAAATCAACCCCTTGGGTTTACTAAGTTACCAAAACACACCGCAGTGGTCTGCAGAGATGCCATTACTAACCTGAGCTCAGCTGTCCCACCCTGCCCGGGGCTGACTAGCCAGTCTGGCTTTTCTTCTATGATCCTACGCAAAGGAAAAGCTGGAGAAGTTACCACCTCCAAGCTCACGCTGTCTGGAGAGAGACTGTGAAAATAGATATCCACAAACTGTTGAAAAAGTAACATTTAATCATTGCTGTCATGGAGACGAAGATCAGTACTTGCCATTTCTTAGCTCCTACACCTGTCGCACTTCAAAAGTCCTCACAGTCTCCCTTTTTTTTTCCTCCAAGAGAAGAATGTTTTACACATCTCTCCATCAAGGCGCAAAGATGTAAGATTTGGTCACCTAATGTTTGCATGCCAGGAAACAGGGAAAGGTGGCAGAAGAGCAGGAAAAAATAGAGGATGAATATGCAACAGCCTCAAGATAATAATATGCAAAGCAGTTTTTATACTTGGTACAAAGATTTGTAGAAGAAATGTGAAAACTGCTACAAATGAGGTATGAATAGAAATGTGTACGTATGAAACAGCAGAAGAAATAATTGAGTAAGCCTTTGAAGAGCACTATGTATGGATAAAGAGGGATGAGACTAGCAGCAACAAAGTGGGTAGATGCCAAGAAATGTCGTGTTTAAACCCAGCCCAGGAGACCTGAGCTCCAAATAGCCACAGTACAGTTGACTTCTCAGAAGCAGACCTGGCTGTGTAACAAGGAGAAAATGAGATTATAGTGTGCTGTGTGTGCCTGTCCTCTTCAAGTTATTATATTCCAGCCAAGGCACCCTGAAACAAGAAAAGACAACAGGCAGCCTTACTTAAGACTAATGAAGGGTGAAGCAGGATAGTGAGGCAACACGTGGCACCACGGCTACTGTTGAATCCCAAGGGGTATAGAACGTCTTTCCAAATGGCAGATTCCCAACACCAGCCAAGCAGCACATAGGGAGGAGGACTCAGTAGCCATTGCTCCTGTCTGCTGTAGCACATTGCTGGCTAGACCACTTGGGACACACATGCCCATGGAGTGTGTGTGGGTAGATGCAGTGAACTTAGATAAAATCACCATGCCCTTCCCTGGGGTCTCAAGCTGAAGTGAGAGGATGTTTTAGTCTGAAGCCTCTAGCTATCACCCTACTCAGCTACTTCTTAGGGCCTGATGGTGATACAGTGTATGAGATCAGAGTGGTACAACACATGTTCAATGTGTGGTATTCATGGGGTCCTGCTCTGTAAACATCTGAACTATTTTACTGTAACTTACACTCCTGCATCAGTGTATAACAAGTTCAACAAAATATGTTTAAGGTAAACATAATATTATGGGCAAAACCAGCTCAATACAGCTGCGTAAAAGTCACACCTGAAATTATCCATCAGACACTAAGCTGACTCTCAAAGAACCAAACCAGGAATCACTGTCTCCTGACCATTGCTAGCCTCCAAATAAAACAGACAATAATAAAAACCCTTCTCCCTCTTACTAGAAAAAGCTGCCTAATGGTCTGAAAAACACAGCTGTTGGACTTCCAGTCAGGCCTCTGAGGGCTTTCCAGCATACAGACCCTGGTCTGAGGGCAACACCGACTGGTCAAGAGCCTCACCCAAGCCTCTGATCCCCAACCACCGACCTGACATGGAGTTCTTCACTGTCCCTACCCAACAGTTGAAAACTCCATGACGGCAAACCCCTAAACTGCATGAGCACTGCTAGCTGGCTGCAAGGACAGGTGGGGAAGCTCAGCTCCTGGGCATGTCTCCATGCTCTAGAGCTGCCTGCAGCATGTGCTCTCACTGCAGTTCGAGCAGCCAACTCTATACTTCGTTTTCTCAGGCGGATAGTAATGCCTTTCCATCAGTCACTGCTGGATCCCCCCCCCCCCCAAAAAATGGCAATCCAAAAAGGCGGCGAAGCCCCCAACAGGTAACTGGAAGTTCTCAGCAACTGGAGGATAATATCTGCAAGGCTTTTATCAGGCAATAAATGATGGGCGAGATTTTTTGTGTCCGA
>JANHFX010009592.1:28358-58421 GCA_027560015.1 Chloroceryle amazona
CTTCTTTTCACCGGCGGATAGTAATGCCCTTCCAACCGGCACCTCCGGGCCCCCCCCCCCCCCAAAAAATGGCACTCCAACAAGGAGGTGAAGCCACTTACTGGTAACTGGAAGTTCTCAGCAACTGGAGATTAATATCTGCAAGGCTTTTATCAGGCACTAAATGATGGGAGACATTTTTTGCCTCAGCACACCCATTTGCAATTTTCTTACTGTGGGACTCCTCCCACCTTTGCTTGAACATTGCCCAAAAGAAGTCAACTCAACTCCTTCCCATTCTTCTAAACATTCAAATCTCATGAGAAAAAAAATAAAAAAATAAAATAAAAAAGAGGAATTAATGGTAAGAACAGGTATCTCCCTGAAGACAACCTGTCTGTAAGGCTTTATATCACTGTTAAGAAACCTTCCTGTGTTCCTGTCCCCGAGGACAAGTTGAAGCAGTACAATACAACTTGAACCAGTTACCAAGAGAAAGGGGACAAATGGTGATGTGTTAGCAGCTGTGGATGCAGAGGTGGGGTTGCCAAGCTCCCTGGTTGATGTCCCTCCTTGAGCATCTGGAATCGCTCCTGCAGAAGGCAGGTCTTGATAGTAACTGAAGGTAGTGTTGTTCCCATGAAGTCTTCAACCTTTTCCATGCAGGATTAAGTAGGACTTTGGGACACTCACCATGAAGAGACGAATAAATAAGCAGCTGGTGGTAGAGAAGTGGATGCTTCCTAAAAAAATCTTCCTTTAATGTCGGTCAAATATGAAGATGACCATGCCACTCCCATGCAGGGTTGGCCAGGTAACGGTCCAGGCTCACCAAAAGCAGAGCAATACAAAAATACAATTATAAGAAGACCCATAGAAGCCTCACAAAGATCAACCCAGTATCTCTTCCTATTGTCAGAGAAAACCTCCCTGCCCTTGTCATACATAAAATCATTCAACTACTGTTTAGAAGGTCTGATCTTCTTTTGCTTCTTAGTAAACAAAGGTTCCTGTAAAACCACTTTCTCTGTACAGTAGATGCCTGGTTTTGGGAAAAAAAATTAAAATCAATATTATTTCAGACACCATCCTCATAACCAATTTCAGAAAATGCAGACTAGAGAGACTGCAAGGTAGGCAGAAACCCCTGTGGATTTTCAGGCTCAGAGGGCAGCAATAAACAGCTGGAAATCAAAGAGTTACAAGTGGCACTCCCCGGGGCCTCATATTCAGGCCAAAACTGTTTAATACTATCGTATTTGACTTACACAATCAGTAATCGCAGCAGTAGAATGGAAATGCGGAGCCACTGCTTCCTGCCAAAGACAATTCCTAGAAAGGAGCAGAGAAGCAGAGTCCAGAACAGAAGGGAGGCAGATTACATACTCAGTTGATCATAACAAGAAAGGAAAACAGCTGGGATTGTGTGCTGAAAGTACTTGCACTGTAGGTGTAATATCCAGCTTCTCCTCTAAACATTCAGGTCATGCAGAAAGTGATCAGAAGGATGGAGCTTCTAAATAAAACACCAAGTCATTTAGCATAAAATAAAATAAAATGCACTTAACGTGCTGGAGCATGAGTGCTGGTTGGGCTTCATATCAATTGTAACAGGAGAGAAAATGGTCAAGAATTTAACCATACAGCACAGCAACACACTGAACCCTTCCGTCCAGACTGTTCTCAGTGCTAAAGTGAGAACCAAGGCCTGAACTTGCTTTCATAGTCATCAGTATGAAGACTAGTTTGAGGGACATAGAAGGAAGCTGGAGGGAATTGGAGGAGTGCAGAAGCTGCAAATAGGCTGAGAATCCGCAAGCAAATTCCCAGTAACATTACAGACGAAGCAGTTCGAGAACTGTGGGGAGCACTGTCTCTTAGCACAAGTCAGAAGGCATCAGGACTCATCATGCTTATGTACTTCCACCACAGCAAGAGCCTGCTACAGCAGACTGGGGAGAGTACAGAAAGTGTTATCTTGAAGTATGAACAGAGTGAAAAACATTACTGATGTGAAAGTTGTCCCTCATCCCTTTATAAAATGCATTTTACAATCCTTTAAATAGACGATTAGACTTTTTGGTAGAGGTCAAGAAAGGTTTAGCCGACTGAAGGAAACAATGCTAATAATATAATCATCTTACATTTATAGCCAGGGAATTGCAGATGTTGCACATCCAGGTAATTCTGTTAGCTTGTGATTAACAAGGTGACACACTTGAAGGAACAAGCTCAGCAAAATTCTAAAAACAATGTTTAAAAAGTACTTACTGAATGTCAACAGCAAAAGCATTTACTTGAGGCTTTCAGCTTTGGTTTGTATTCTGTTACAACGGTTTCAGCTTTGGGGAATTTGTGCTTTTTTTTGTTATGTTTTTTTTCTCCCCCACCCCAAGCACATAATACATTCTAGACTGTACACATAATACATAAATATTAAAGTTATAGCCAATTTATTACAGATATTATTTCCCTGATACTGAAACAATGTTATGTATAAATAGTTCTACATTAGTATAAATACATGCAAAACAGAAAATATCAGAAAATAGAAGTCTTGAGTAAAGAATGACTAAATTGCAAAAAGTGACATATTGTGTACTTAGCAATTATTCGTGGTCATAACTTTACCAACTTATTCGATGTTGCATTTTCCAACTCGGATCACAGAGGAAAAAAATCACTGCTGTCAGTATTTTGCTTTGCACGAAGAAATATGTCAGTATCATCAATTATGTTCTTAATATTAAGCTTACAGGAAAAGAGACTTTTTCAACGCAGTTACACGTTATTTAAAACTGTGTCACACAGCTTAAGAAGCAAGATTCTTGGCAAAGGAATAGTAACATCACCGATAAAAGTGTGATTTCTATGTACCATGCACAGAAAATGGTTGATATATCAACCAGCTTAAGTGGGGGATGGCAGAGATGAAGCATTAATGTTATTTTTTTCCTGCAACGTCTGTATGTGTCTCTGCAAAAAGTGACAGCAGTATATAAATGATTTGATCTATGACATGTAGCAGGGACAAGAGTAGTCTGTACTGTTTTTAAGAAAAGGAAATCAACATTGGCCAGGTTCCTTTATTTCATACTTCACATCTTCACTCAAATACTGTTACTCCATGTTTGAAAAATTGTCCTGTACACCATGAATATACAAAATTTATCTGAAGCATTAAATCTGTAAAAATAGAAACAATTCAGTCAGCATAAGTGTAACTGAATACACAGCAGACAGTAAAGGGATTGCTTATCTGGGCTGAAGATGTAGTCAGAAAGTAAGATTTAAAGAACCACAGATTATTAAGGAAGCAGAACTATGTAAATTAAGATTTTACTAATTTGTCAGAAGATAGAAGAGACAGAAAGGTAATTAATTTTATTTTAAATCAGTAAGCATAATGTCACTTTTTAGAGACACCTTGGTGGTCTAATTACATACAACTAGAAAATTCACTGCCTTCAGGCACCCTCATATCAAGTGCAAATCTGCGCAGTTATAGAATATATTTATAAAATATACTATATGCAAACATCTTTACAGAGCTTTAAATCAAGCCAAAAAGTAAATATACTTGATGGGACAACCGAAAGAAGAAAAACAAAACAAAACAAATCCAAACAAACAAAAAGAAACAAACAAAAAACCCCAGAAGTATTGATGCAAAAATGTGGCCAATGTGACTGTGGGCCTTTCAAAGCCAGAGGAAATCATTCAGTTTGCAAGTAAAAGGGAGATAGGATTTGCACCTTAAAAGTTGACAGTTAAGAAAAATGAAGAAAATATCCTCTGTGCTTCTGCAAGTTAACAAAAAAAATAGCTTTCATGACATTTTACGTATTGTTGTCATCTTAAAAGTATCTTCTAAAGGACAATGTCAACCCTTGAATACCAATAACCAATCACATAATTGAAAGTGAAAGGGTTTCCCAGCTAAATTCAAATTACAAACTACATAACTCTAAGGAGTGCAATGCTCTGGAAAAAGCTTTAAATTAAATTATTTTACTTGTAAAGCTAGTGTTAGGATTTTTTTTAGTTACAAATCATCTGGAAGCAAGAAAGCTGCAAGAATACAAATGACAAAATTGTTTTAGGTACACCAAGTGAAAGAGTGAATTATCCACTGATGCAGACAGAAACATCCCTTTGCTACATTATTTGCTTCCTTACTTCATTCCATTGCATGGACACACAGCTTAAGTATTAAAATGCAGAACAATAAATAAAATGGCTCAGATTACTAGCAAGGGGCAAAACACAATCCGTAATTGTGCTCTATCTAGTTTCTGGTTCAGCAGTCTTTTTCTCTTGCAGTTTGTAGGAAAAATCATAGTCAGACTTCCAAAAAGAGTCTTTTTCTTTTTTTTTTAATCAGCTACTCAACTTAATTTGCCCAGGTTTATAACCCAAGACATCTCTGTGGAGGAAGCACAGTGCAAATTATAGGACTAATAAAACTTGCTTACATAGAAAGAAGTTTACTTGATTAATGTTAACTGGTATCTTTATGAAATACATTGTAAAACAAAGATTAAATAACAGGACTGGGTTTGTGTTTTTTTTCCCCTCAGCCTTCTTTTCCTAATCCCCCCTTTGAAAAGCTTACTGAGTTACAAAAATCTTAATAAAGTTCCAGTCTTTAGCAGATAACCATTATAAATGCTGCCAATCAATGCCAACTAGTGTTTGATTTGCTTCTTGTGCATGTCCAATTTCCTCTGTGATGCTGTGCTGCTGCCAGAGTTTTTGAATCTTTTTAAATCGTTCTTTGCAGAGATGTAAGGGATTCCCACGTCTGAAAAGGTGATAACACTTATCAGGAATGACAAAACAATGCAACCAAGCGCAAATATTCAGGTGTCACATATTAAATATGATGATAATAATTCTTAAAAATATGAAAATATTTAGATAACCCTTCAACATTATTCTCTTGTCAGAACAAATCAACAGATACTTGAATTAATAAACTGGAGTACTACCTTGTCTGGTCTCCCACCCTTACTACGCAACCTTTCCCTCCAGCCTTTGGGTATTTCATACCCAGCCACTGAAGTCTGAACGTAGGCTTTCAGCAATCTTTCCATGCTGAGCCAGATCATATTCTATGCCTTTGACCATGTTCAGAAGTAGCAAGCATTAACGGTTATCAAGTCCCCAAACTATTCTTGTAGAAATCAGAGACAGGATTTAAGGTGAAAAACTACCATGTGAAAATAAATAACCTCATAACACAGATTAAACAAATAAATGCACTATATGCAAATAAAATTTTTAGCCTTAGTTTCTAGGCAACTTCACAGGTGCTAAAAAGATTCGGGTTTTTACACCTCAAAATATCAGTTTATAACCTGGGAAAGATCTTCCATTAAATATTTTTAACCTAAAAACATATACAAGCATTAAAAGATGCTAGATATTAGACATTAGATATTAGATGCAGCAGCAATGTAAAAATATAGTACTGCCTATATAATTAATAAAAAGATAACACAGAAAGTGTATTTTACAAACCAGATAGTTTTAGAATTCTTTATGTAGTTTTAAAAATATTTACCTGAGTCCCTGGTCTGTCTCTCCATAGTCATCAAGATAAGGAGGAGGATAAAAGCAGCCCTTTGTTTTTCCAGCTAAAAACAGCACCTGACATTCTCGTACTCTAGAGAGAGAATCATAAAAATGAATACATAAAATCATCTCTAGGTGAATAATTTCATATTTTCATAGACACTGCTTTTCCAATTCTCTCCCACCATCATTCTATATAATCTGCATGTACAGGTTTTTAAAGGTACTTAAAAAAAACCAAAACCAAAACCAAAACCAAACCTCTCTTCCTATTAAAACTCCTGGGTAGTGGTTAAAAACAATGTATTTTCACATCATGTCATTTGCAGTCTGAGTAAAATACTTGACATGATCACAACAAGAAAATAAAACAATTTTACTTCTCAGTAGTCTTTGCTAAAGTGAAAATACACATTCTCTATCCTTGCCTTGTATGCTGGAAGACAACTAAAATGAGGTTTCATGTTTTCAACAGCAGCAACAAAAAAAATAAATATTCAAGGTATTTACCTTCATCACTTTGTAATACTTAAGCAGAAATAAATGCACAGAGAAAATATATTCCCTCAAAAATTAAATTCAAATTTTCTATGATACTTTATCTTCAAAGAAACAACCTATAGACCTTATACCGAAGTATAAGGAAAACAAATACACTCTAGTTTTTGCGCAACCCTGTTATTAAGAAACCACCGACTTCACAAACCACCCCTGCAATCACATTTATAGAACGATTCACTTCATGTCTTCATATACCACCTAATCCAGCACCATAAATAGAAGTGTTCAGTTCCTTACCTAAGGAATATGCCCACTCCAGAACCACAACTGTATGTGTGTGCAGTACAGGCTCCAACATCTTCTCCTTCCAATTCAGTTTGACAACAGTAACTCTGAGAACATAGCATGGTCCCACACACAAGGCACAATGTTGGGGCTCTGCTTTTATCACCACCTGATTTTGGACACCTTTTGTTACACAAAAATAAAATAAAATAAAATCCACTGTATGTATTAACTGTAGATGGCAAGAAGATTCAAAAGTGCTATTGAACATTTATACAGTTAACAGTTCTATAGATCCTTGCAATTTCTATTTCACAGAAATAGACAGCAATTCTTTCTGGAAGAGGTGACAATCAGTATGTGCCATTAACTTTATGATTCTATAAAAAGCTTTGAGGCTTTTGAGTTAGATGTTTCCCAGCTCATCAAGAAGAGCAAAGACTTTAGAGGTTTGCACTGTAATTGCATACAACTTACGAGAAATTGGATGCTTGGTTAATGAGGCAGCTGTAGTCATCTGGAAGGTCTATTAATTTGTTGGATTCTCGTGCATAGCTAGAATAAAGCAATCAAAATAGCCACTCTATTTCAATGAATTATACACTGTGATTTCAAACACATTCATGTTTTCCTGACTCATCTAAACAGCATCTGTGAATAATTAAATTTTTACATTTTTCCTCTTATCTGCCATTCGCAGAGTAAAATGGCAGCACATAAAAAAGAAACCCACATCTCTCAACTAGACCACCTCCAGTTTTCTTAGTCATATTTTTTATGAATTTGAGAAAAAAGAAGCAAGAAGTCAGAAAAATACATCACATGTATGCTTTTAGCAAAACCTCATGATCAGGTCACTACAGGTTTAAGTAAATATATGTTCTGCTCCCTTATAAGTTTGCTTTGCATTTCCCCTTTGTCACTGATATTGAATGGAAATAGTCTGATATAGTTCAGATAACTTGTATCCTGAAGATAGTGAAATATTTATGCAATGAAAAGGACCTATGTAATATTTATATTTTATATATTTAGAAATAACAGTAATCTTTTTTTTTTTTTTCAGATGCTATACACTATATTTTAGTAACCTTCAACTCTAGTGGTAATGCACATTAGACTGTGAAATATAAATAGATTTGTAACAGAAACAATGTACAAGAACATGCTGAGGGGGGAAACAGAAAAAAACACTGTCAAGTTAGACATATTCTTGGGAAAAGCAGTTAAGCCTCAGTAAAAAGAACACATGGGAAAAAAATCCCAATGATCACACATAACAATAAATAAATTATGCAATCAGAGTATTCTTATTGGATAAGAAATTCTGTTAATAGACTGGTATTTAACAGATAAAGTGATTAATTTTTATTTTTGTCACTTAGCCTTATTGTATATACAATGCTGAAATACTGACTTTATGTATTCAGTGTAGGAGATTAAAATGCAAGGATGTGTTTTTAATGACAGCACTTTGAACCTCATATTCATTTATAATTATTTGAATAATTGGTAACCACTGTTTTTACCCAGACTTCGTAAAGAAGCTTTTCTATGCCCACTAAGTATCAAATAGAATTCAAAATAATAGCTTATCAAGTAGAAATGTACAAAAAGCAAATTTTCCTTTTAGCAACTGACTTGGTGTTGATTTCACTGAAGAATATGGATTCTTTAAAAAAATAATTAAAAAGCTCTTCAGTGCCTGGTATTTTTATACAAGGTTTAGATATACCTTTTAGCAACAGTGTTATCATTTGAATTGATAGATTTGTTACGATCTCTGATTACTGCAGATGAGTTTAAATGAAACTGCAATACATCATTTTGCCTTTAAAATTGACTAATCTAAGCAGTATTTCACTTGTCTTACAGAATTCCAAAAACCTCTTTATTTATTCCATAATATCTTCATCATTCAATACAGCAGAACTGATACTACGTTATTATAAACACCTTCAGGAAAAACATTTGGAGAATACTGCAATATTAAAGTCTCTCTGCTTAAAATTTCTGCATGTTTACCTGATGGCATGCCTCTTGCCTTCCAGATATGTTTTCACTTCATTGTTACTGCACCAACTACAAGAAAGGAAAAAAAAAAAAATGGCTTTCAACTTCTATGGAAGATAAAGTCCAAAAATATATACACAAAAAATCCACAATGCATCTATTCAATAAATCGCTAGAACCAAAATTATTTATTTCAAAACTGTTTTTTTCACAAACATTTTTCTAATTCTATGATTCACTTCCATATACACACTCCTGGAAGAATACTTATATTACAATAAAACATCCTGCACAATTTAATATTTAAACATAAAAAATGTGACTTACCTTTCTATTAAGGTGTTCAAAATCTCACTATTTTCTTGAAAAAGGCAAGTGAGGTTGTTTGGCAAGGAAAGATAGCTACATAAATGTTCAAACTGGTTTGTTCCATTTACTGAAAAAAAAAAAATTATCAATCTCATAATTGTATTTTTTTAAATTACATTATCTACAATAAAAGAAATAGATCTCTAAATAATGGGACAGCTATCCCCCCTTTTTTTTTTTGAAATGTACTTCCTCACACTCAAAATGTGGTATAAAGTATGAAAGTGTTAGTAAAGGCACCAGACAGCTTTGTTGGAAAACTGCAAGTAATGAAAAGCAACTTTCCTCAAACTTCCTTCCTAAGTATGTTTCAAGCACGGTCATGTAAGAAGCACAACAGAGAGTTTTGTGGCCTTTCAACTTAGTATGCCTTTGTTTAATGTCATCCTTTAAATGGCTCCTTTGTGCTCCTTGGAGTCCATGACACAAACCAAGGCAGGTGGTCAGTGACAGGCAGTATAGCAAGGCCTCAGAAATAGAGAAATTGCAAATGCCTACAATGCCAAACTCCACTAAGTAGGACACAACTGCCAGATTGCCACAATCATACTGGTCTATTGGTTGGGCTGCCTGGGCCCCTGCTCTCCCAACTCTAGGGACAAGGGGTCCCATGCCTCTTCCATGGCACGGCCTCTTTTGCTCCTGAAGAAAGGAGTGAAGAGAATTACAATAAAAGCCATGCTCACTTCCCTCTCATTTCAGTCATTGCCTTTTCACAATTACCAGTAAAACACCAGAGAAAAGCAATACAGGCCACTTGTGGGATCAGTGGGTCCTGGGGCAGGGGAGTGGGAAGGGAAACCAAAACAGACAGTGCCATGGCTACTGTGAGGACATCCTTCAGTGGCAGGGATCTGCAGGGCCATCTGAATAACAAGACTTGAGGACTATAAAAAAAAAAAAAAAAAAAAAAAAAAAAGCAGAGGCTTCCTCTTCTCTCTCCTACAACCTACTCTCTAAAGGCCAAAGGACCTGCTCTCTGGAAGTACATCTGCACTTTGTAACTCATCTTTATAGAGTTTCCATAACAAAGAATTCAAGTGGTTGCTACTGGTCCAGACTATGAACTTGAGAATCTTTGTTAGAGAAAAATCAAACTTCAGGAATAAAGCTTTCTTTTGTTTTGACCCAAATACTTAGAGAACTGTAATTATTAAATGAAACAATGAAAACATTTTAAGCACAATTTGTCACGAAACTGTGTCACAGAAACATTCTACAGCAAGTACCAAACAATGAAGATACTCATGACAACAGACAATGACCATTCCCATGTCAGCTCAGCACCAAGTATCAGACTTTGTTTTAAAAACAGGAATCTTGAAGCAGGGTGAAACCTACTTATTAATAACTTCTTCAGAGTTACATTCTATCCCTACATATACCATATGTAGGGGACAACAAAGTCTCTTATTAGCATCAATTATTTGGGATGTAACATAACACAGTGTATTTATAGAGAGTTATTAATTACTAGCAGAGGCTAATTCAAATGAAATAATGCAAGCAAAAGCACCTCTCATTTCAAAACACTAATCAATAGGAGATATGAAATTATAAAAATTCCACTTCATAGCGGAAGATAATAAATTTCTGTTTTAAGTAATCTAGAAAGGCATTTGCTCTATATTAAAATATATTTTTTTAAAAATGTATTTTTTTTATTCTTCATTATGCAGATCTGATTCTGTACAGGTAACAAGCCCACATCAGTTTCTAATGCATTTCATTCAATCAGCTTCTTCAGAGAAGAGAGTTTAAATGTAACTTATTTTATCCATAAATGTTTTTGTCTTGAAAAGGTGATTTAACACAAAGCAGACAGTACCTTGCAATTCTGAAGGTGCTGGGACTCCATTTAAGTAATGGAAAAATAAAGCAGAACATCTCAAGAAAGGCATGATTCCGGCTTTTAGATTCCTCCACAGGTGCCAGCCTGAGGAAATTTCTTTCAAGGCACTTAAAGAGAACACAATAAAAAAGGTTTAGTTTTATTTGAGAGCTATATTTAGTCAGCTTCAGTCATATTTCATATTAAATTACTGAATTAAGTTGAAACAAGCATTACAGCAAGTGTTCATTTCAAAGCTAACTCCAAGAAAAACAATGAAATGGAGATTCATAAAAATGTAACCAACTGTGACAGTAAATTAAGGAATATTTTGCATAGATGTTTCAGATCCTAACAAGTTTTCTGTATTCAGACACTGCCAATTTCATATTCTGCACATCTGCAAACTGACTAAATAAACTGTTCCAGAGCATAATCTTCATGAGCAGGTATTTTCATGAGCACAGAAAAATTTATAGGAATGGTTACTTGAAAAGTGAATATAGTAGTTTCCCAAGTGAAAGTGTCATCTTTGACAGCATTAGTATATTGAATTCAGTCAATAGTTAATGCTGAGTCTGTGAGGGAGAAAATATAAAATTTTACCAACAGATCACAGTTTTACCTTCCTGTACACTGGCAAAGAAATTTATACAGTCTAAGTACAGCTAATTCCTCTTCACTATTAGTGTCTTCTTGATCCATGCCATTCTCTTCTGAAAAGGAAAGAAATAATAAGCAAGTTATTTCATATATACATGTTTATACAGCAAGAATGTAATTTTTCAAGTTTTGAGAAAAAAGCCAAAACTAAGTGGAACATTCCACTGTACTACAATACGATGATGTACTGGAAATAAGTTTTCTGCTGCACATCTTACATTCTAAGTTTATGATACTGTCAACTCCAGTGAGGTGTTGGTTTACTCGTTTGATTGGATGGATTCCTAAATATACTTGCTTGGAGTTCTTTGCTTTTGGCATACCACACCTTACCCAGTTCCTCTTGCCAGAAGATACACTGATTCCTTACTTTGCTAACAGCAACTTATTAATCATGCAAGGCCTAAGTCAAGTCTCTGCAATAAACACTTCCAGGCACTGCTATATTAGCTGGAAAGCCAAGATTCATGACTAGCTGTGCTCCAAAAAACCTCCAATGATAAGCACTGGAGACAAAAGACTGAACTTCCATTAGTACAATCTATCAATACTCCCTAAGGTCTGAGAGTACCAGCAATTTTATTTTGCAGCTGTGAACTGCATACATTTACCAATAGCACCTTAGTGCTGTCCAAGCACCGATTTGATGAATCATTTTAATGGAAGTTGAAAGAGAAGAGTATTACCTGTTGATGAGGTAAGTAAAATTTGTATTATGTGTGCCATAGTGACAAGATGAAACAGGTGAAGATCTCCAGTGCCAAGACTAACCCCTGAAAAATCCTGACAATGTATAGCAGGGAAAGAGAGCACCAAGCTTACCTGTAAAAGAAGAAAAGACAGCTGGAATATTACTTTTCTTTTGAATCTTCCCATGTTCTCTGCTCATGCTGCAACTATATCCTTTGGAGGCAGCACATCTCATAAGGCTACTTTTGAAGCTAATAAGCTAGTCAGTATTTAAGCAAACAA
This sequence comes from Chloroceryle amazona, assembly GCA_027560015.1. Taxonomy (NCBI): domain Eukaryota; kingdom Metazoa; phylum Chordata; class Aves; order Coraciiformes; family Cerylidae; genus Chloroceryle; species Chloroceryle amazona. The sequence goes on from JANHFX010009592.1 coordinate 40,549, forward strand.
TGTTTCATTATCAGGGGAGTTTGGGGTCTGTCTGGCTTTTTTCCTATTTTTTGTCTGTGGTTTGTTGAGGGGGGATGTTGATTTCTGGGTTATGTTTTGGTTTGCTTTTTTTAAACATGCAAAGACTATGCATTCCACCTCATTTTACCCCTTTGCTATTTATAGTTAAGAATACCTGAGAAGGAAAAAAGTTTTAAAATTGCATTAAGTAGTTAAAAAAATACAAAAAACCTGAACAGTTTGGAAGGTTCCTAACCTAGAGTAAAAAGAAAGTTTCCAGTTAAGTTTTTATATCGCACCCACTGGATCAAAACATTATTTATACATATTCTAGAATACTTACCAATAAATGAAACATGTCAATATCAAGTATGCAAGGAGGATTTCCATTTTTTTCATTAGGCACCAGTGCTGAGTATTTTAAAGAGAAAAATAAATTTATCAATTAAACAGTTATATATTAAAATATTTCAGTGTGCTTCAGTTACAAAATGAGAGCCATCTTCTTGGTTTATATGCTTAAAGCACTTAAAATACAGATATACCTGTTTTAGCCAGGAAGGTGTGAATTCAAGAGTTGCTTAACGTTACTGGAAAAGACTCTTGTCTACTTGACTATACTGCATTAAAATGAAACAAACTTTAAGTAATTAGAATAAACTACGTGCTGCCATTCACCACTCTCATAGTGACTTTCTTTCATGGCTTGTTTTCAGTGGGAGGAAAAAAAATGAGACAGTCTCAAACTCTGACCCAGAAGTAAGTTCAAACACTAGTGACTAAATAGAAACACTAATTTTTGTCTGTTGGACAGCTGTACAAAGGAAACTTTTGCAATTCACTTAACTTTCCAAGGTTCACTGAATTTGCCTCATGTAACTCCTTTGCCTTATGGACTCAAAACACACATTGCTAAAGAATCTCTTCAAGTCATTCTTTTATCTCTAATTTAGAAAAAGCTAGGTATTGGTCTCTCCATCTCTGTAATGTCCACATTCACAGTAAACACAAAGCATTAACCATACCACTCCAACTGACAATAGAAATTCACACACCTAATAAATTCAAAGTACCTCCATCTAAAAGCAAACATAAAGTGTCTCAAAAGTGTTACAACATAGCTAAAATAATCAAGGAACAGCTGCAAACTTCTTCACTCCACACAGTAAAATCTGTTTTAAAATAAAAATCAGCTGCAGTACTATCTGAACTTTACCATGTAGACATAGTATTAAGCTGCCAAGTTTAAAAACACTGTTACAGTAAAAATTAGTCTTATCCTAACTTTAAAATACTTCAGCTGAAGAGTACTGTCCTGCTGACCAAATAATAAACAGCTGAAGATGTGTCACATTTTGAAGCTATTTCTAGTAGGAAACATTTCACTACCACTGAGATTTATATGCTTTTAAATTTTTAAGCATATAAATGCCACAGAACTCAACCCAAAAGTATGAAAAATGCTTCCATTCAAAACACAACCGGAGCAAGGGACTTCAAAAACCAAACTTTCATTCATTAAGTTATCTTTATGCAGAGTTCAAAGAATACTGACAGATCACAGGCTAGTAATTTTTGTTATTCCTAGCCCTGAAAAATAAAATAGCAAACATTTTTCCTTCATAAAAATAAAAGCAGTACAATTTGTTTCTGCCATCTGAAAGGAAGATGAGCTTTGAAGAAATATTGATTCAAGTTTTCCATAAAACCCAAACCACTGGGAACACCGTATACTACAAAGTTCTAGTCAAACAGCTAGCAGCATTTTCTCTTCTGCTTCACAGAGAAAATGGTACAGTCTTTAGTGGTCCAAACTGCTATCAATGAAGTTCTTCCCCATATAGCTGCCAACTGCTTGCTGAACAAGGTGATACCAATTCTATTAGCAACTTCAATATATAAATGCATTTTAAGTTTCCCTGCTCTGCAGACTATTAAGATAAAAATAGCCCATTTTATAATATTATTTCAGAATAGTCCTCTGTGGGTAATTACTGCACTAGGTTGAATTTCAGACTTTTCAGCCGTAGCGACAAATGCTTCAAGCTTGGAATGTTTGGGCTGGTTTTATTAAAATTCTAGACTTATATATGACAATATATAGTAAGTCCTGTCTTATCACAGATCTTAATTTTCAAAGACCAAGAAGTCTGCAGATGTATTACAGACCTCTGCAAATATCCTATTTCCTTTCAATACTATATTAATCTTGATTTCCTCTTTAAATTTCCATTGTATTACCTTGCTTTTGTGAAGGACCATGCTTACTTTTTTGCTCTAGTTATCTTTCTAAAAACCAGCAATATAAATGCTGGAAAGAACCAACAGACCTCCTTCGCAGCAAAATACCCATGCTTCTCTCAAAATGTATCTAGAAACTGCAGACCAGAAGAAAGGTCTTTTTTCTCCCAAATGGTATGTCGAAGTATGTATAGGTACAGATGCGAAAATAGCAGCTCTCACTCCATTACTTCAAACCTTTACACTAAACAATTTTCTTGTAGTTAAGACTAGCAATCATTCTGTAAGCATTTTTCTGTATCTGTATCTTTGTGAAAAGGAGCATAAGGTGGGGAACTTACATGCTAAGAGAGTACAAAAGTGACCCTGTACTGCTGAGAGAGATGAAACCGTCCAGTGAGCTGCTGCAAATCTTGTTAATGATGTAAGGCAGTCATCCTTTAAAAACAAAGAAAAAGAGACACTGCCACACTTAACAAAGTTCTTCAATACAAAAAGGTTTTTTGACTTAAAAGCTTCTTTGCAGGGACACCAGCTGTAGCTTAAGGGAGCAGTTTGAGTGTCTGTGACAGATATTTATGTTTATGCAAATATACAAGTTCCTTTCAGTATTCCCATTTTGACTGTAACCATGAGGAACCCTGGCCTTACTAAACTATGCATCTATAGGGGAAAAAAAAAAAAACCACCAACAAAATAGTTTTGCTGGATTTGATTTTTAAATAGATTAATAACCAGATACTGTTTGACTAAACGGTAGGATACAACAAATAAATAGCAAATAACCAAAAATTAAAATTTAAATATTCTGCATTGAAGAAGCATAACTCCCCCTCCTCCCCCCCACTGATTTAGAGAGGAATTGTTACTTGATCCTTACCTGTCGACAAGGTAAATGACCAAATAATGGTTTATCTTCATCAGCTAAAATTCGTTCTGTAAAAAAACAAGACAAAACAAACCCAACCAAAATATTTCAATGCTGTGAATTTAGCTAAGTTCTGAAATTTGCATACAAAGCAGCAAAATGAATACATTAGTACCTATAGTCTGTATCGTGTAAGCACAGCTTCCCCAGCACATCATAGGTACACGTGGATCTTCTTCATTGGGATGAACCTTCAAACCTACTTTGTAAGTTGCTGTACCAAAAGTTGTAAGCATCTCTTTTATGCTCTCGGAATAAGGATTCCTGAAACAATGAAAACAATATTACTAATCTATTATTTTCTCCACTGGAAGCACAATACTTTTAATGATGAGCATTCAACCCATAGCTGAACACCTAGATGTATAAAATTTAAGTGAGAACTCCCAAGATCCTTCTTAGGATCTGGCATTCTGTAACCTCTTTTCCGTGACAAATACACTCCCATTTATTTTTTGATTATCTGATTGAAGCCAATCTCATTTTTTACTGTTAAGAATATCCAATCTTTGAAGACAATACAGTTAAGGCTAAATTAAAATAATCGTGTGTGACTGATAGCAAAATCTGTCATCAGCTGGGATAGGTGTCTTGCATTTTGTGTGCAGCTGGCAGAATGTCATGAATTTTACTACCATCTGCTCAAGGAAAGGGTAGGCTCAAATACAAACACATCATAATAGTTGAAATTACATATTAACATACTCTCAATTTCATAGTCTTCCTTATGTTTCACTTGTAGTGCTAAGCTATAATGATGAATCCTTCATCCAGTTACAAGTAATAGGGAAGCAAAGTTTAATCCTGATGGCAAAGTTCATACAAATGCAGCATCCTCTCTGCACGCTCCGTTACCACATCCACCCGTGAAATTCTACTGCATCGTTTACTACTTGTGGGTTAGTCTTTAATACCATGATAATAATAGGGTGAATTTTTCTAATTAAAGAAAAATTAATGTATTTGTTTTAGTTATCGAGACTTTATACCACAGAAGTCACATTCTGCTTTCATGTTACCATTTCATGATGAATTTTTAATGATTTATTAAGATGGAAATACATACTTCGGTTTGAAATCTGGTCTAAATCCTTCAGGTAATTGCAGCTGATCCATTTTTTCTGAATTACCAGAATTGCCTGTACAAACAAGAAGTAATACAACACTGATTATTCACCTACACATAATTTTTACATTATAAAAAGGTGCAGGAGCACATCACCAAAAAGTGAAACTCTAAAGCTATTCCCACGACTTCCGCCTCTATCTCTCAACTCCACTGTGGTAGAAACAAAGTATTTAGTCTTTTCTATGAAAACTAATATTTTTAAGATACAACTACACACATTTCTTCAGACTTACTTGCACAGCCTTCCTCTCGAAGTAAATACAGCGCTTTCATTTGCTGGGATATTGTTTTGATCCACTGAGTTAGGTTTGGTTGGACTGAAAAGTCTAACCTGTCCAAAAAAAATATATAAACAGAAAACATAACATTAGTTAAAACTGAACTACATATAGAATTAGCACTTCATAGGCATTCAATGTTATTCTATTCCTAAACAGGCTCTCTGTCTGCTGTTCACATATTTATGTTCATTTCTTTTTCTATGGGTCCTACACTTTACTGTCCTTTCATAGTCTGAAGTCCATGCTATACAATTACAATGAAAATCCATAATCCAAAATAAGTAGGCAGGTAATCCAGTTGAGATTATCAAAACTGAAGATAATAAACATTTCGAAAGGGGATTTTGGGGTGTGGCTTTTTCGCGATTTTGTTTTCCACATTTACTTAAGACATTTATAAAACAAACAGACCTGTTAAACAATGCCCTTGGTGGAGGAAGCAGAGGAATAACAGTGTTGCTTAAGCATTCACAAAGCGGGCAAAGGAATTCACCATTTTCTACATCGTAACTTGTGTGTACTCGTAATCTTTGTTGTCTTCGTTGCTCTTTCGCTTGGACAGCATCAAAATACCTTTAGAAAAGAGCAAAATATTAGTGGCAAATTATTAAAACTTTAACATATAAACTCATGAATTATCATGAAAACACTGTTTTGCCTTTTCCCAGAAAAGCTCCGCCCTCTGACAAATATTACAAGTATTACTAGATGCAAGGCTACTCCCAGGTTTTGGCAGCCAAAATCCCCCAGAGTGCTCAGGTTGACCCAGCTGCTAAAATCATGTTCTTCAAGTTTGAACTTTAGCAATTTCCACTTAGGAAAAAAAAAAAGGTAAGAGGAAGAGGTAAAGAGGAATATGAAGGATTAAAAAATAAAAAAAAATTCTTCAGCTTTACATAAAATTTTAAGGGAGGTACCATGAGCATTATCCAAGTATGTATTACATTACAGGCCACAACAGAGCAGCAACTGGAAGAACTGGTGGCTGATCTCCACATTGTGTATGAGAAGTAACTGAATTCACTGCTTTGCTAAACATAACTGCTATTCCAGAGGTGTCTCGGATGGTTTAGAGCATGCCTGATGATGTCCCAAAAACAGTCTGAATACAGGCATCTAAAGACACGTTAACCACACGAGACCATACATCAGCTTCACAAGATGATAAAGAACACATATTCAGTGAGCAGTGATACCAAAGGCCACAAATTAAATCTGCATGTGGTTATCACCACAGAATCTCTGGATGCTCCTAACAATCTTCACACTCAAGGCAGAACTCGAAGTCAGGCCCTTCAGGAGCCATGCCAAGGAGTAAAGCAAGGGTCTAATTGAAGTCAGAGGCTGGAACTGTTTGCATTTGTCACATGACATTGGTACCACATAGCACGAAGCACATTTATCCCCCATCCAAAAAAAAAAAGAATAAAAATAACTGAAAAAGGTTTTCAGAACAAATAATAGAATTGAGTTTACATTGAAGATGAACTTGAACTAGGTCATGTACTTTTCTAATCAAATTAAACATGATGTCGGAATTAAGAGTGCAAGGGATGTCCTGTCATTTGAAACTTCAGTAGAGAGTACAGTAAATAGCAGGACATGCTAAAAATAAATAAACAAAATGTCCAACAATCTGAGTCTCAAGTATTCAGATGTGTGTAGGCCATGGGGGATTATGCATTGGGATAAACAAGCAAAGGGAATGAAAGCTGCCACCTGTGGCTTCAGATTCCTCTTTACCAAGATGACAGATAGTAAAAAAAATTATTTTAAACATGTCTACAGTATTTATTGCAACTATGTCTATTTTATTTTTTATTTCCAATAGAAAGCAGTTTTAAATGCTTCATGAAATTCCTTTTAAATTTACTGCATGGTACCCATTTTGCCATTAAAATTAGTGCCATTAGGCAAACTGGTGAACACAACATGCTATCTGGACTGAAAACAAATATAGCTTTTTACCTTTGCCAACAATGGGCATGCATAATATGTCCACAGCTACCAGTGTGAGTTCCACATGACAGATCTGGGTGCATGAATAATGGGTCATACTTTTCTGTATTTGAAATAAAACAAACAACTTTGAAATAAGCATTTATCAAAACACTTAACTGCAGAGAAATCTGCATCATTAATTAAAACATTATCACAAAAATATAACTCATCTGATGAAGCATAAAACTTGTAAATGATCCACAGAAGTTGTTGTGGATTAGTAATAAGTATCACTTAATTTTGTTGTGAACGTATGAACAGTACCTGGACTTCAAAACAAGCTTTTGGAGGTGCTGGCCCTGCTAGAAGTCCCCAAGATCTACCTGCAGTTTAGGTGGTTCAGTACTATTAAACAGTGAGTCCAAGAACATTAATTTTAAGAATGCAAAGTGATTGAGTGCAGAAATCTGTCTGTTTGCATATACAGAATCTAAAGAATGCAAGGACAGTGACCATTTTGATCTGTTTCACAAAGTTATCAAAATCCAAGCATTTTTTTATTGTCACTAAGCAGAATTTCAGATAATGTAACTGAGACGAAAGGAACACATATCTTGTGCTTTTACGGCACTACATCCACACCTCCTCTATCTATAATATTATAGGAGTGGTTTAAGACCAAACACTTGTGATTTTAAAGGGTTTTTAAAAGCTACAAGAAAATTGTCATAAATGGCTGGCAAAACATTTAGATAATGCTTTGCAGCGATTTTACATTATTTAGAACACAAATTTCTACTTCACTAAAAATCAGAGAGTTTTGCCACTGATTACAATGAAGTCATTCACAATTATACAGTTAACATTCAAAGGTGATGTCACTGTCTCAAAAGAAAGAATGCGGTGGTTATAGTGACTCTGACATTCATTATCAGTAGAGAGAAATATGAACACTACTTACCAGGGTCTGGAGCAATTTTGTTTCTATTTTTAGACAACACAGTTGATCGCTGAATAAATGCTGCCAAGACCATAGCCCTGCTGTCCACTTTAACCTCTTGTTCCTCCTGACACAATATACACATAACAACCTGTCTGTGTTCAGCCACTCTAGTTTGCTCTGGTCCCAAGGCTGTGAGTTTTGCATCCGAAATTACAGGACTAGAATATTGAAAGAACAGTGAACAAATTATTTGAAAAATTAGATCACAAATCAGATCACAGTAATCACAAATGTGATTCAAGAGCTTTCTAGCTTTATGGTAAATGCTCTGACAAAAAACAGTTTAGGCATTTATACAGCACTTCCTATGCCCCCAGAAATCAAACCTATTTTCCAGAAAAAAAAAAAAAAATCATAATCTCCAAATAGTATTACCCACTCTATTTTGACACAGAAACTATATGTGCAACCTTCCATCATCACCATCCCTTAAGTGCCTGATATAATTCTGAAAACACTCTCCACTTACCCACAAAAGCATTATTATTCAACTCTTTATTTCCAGCTACATGCAGATTTTCTTCCATATCCTCAACAGACATGCAGCAACTATTTCTAATTTACTGTGTTTAATAGCATAGTCTGTTCAGTATTATTAACAATTTACTGCATGATTTTATACAAAAAATTATTTGGCTGTTTATGTTGAGCACTGTGAGGAATGGGAGAGGGAGGAATCAATATTTATCCCATCATCTTGACAGAAAGGGGGAGGAAAGCATTCTATTTACTCCTGCATTTTTGGTCTCAAAAACTTACAAATAGTTTTTTCAATCAAGAGTAAAAAAAGCACTTTAAGCAGTAACAACAGTACAACCTGGTGTAAAAGTTAAAGGAAAAATATTTAATTAAAGATTCCTTTACCTATTTTCATGTACTCCAGAGGTTGAAGTATCTAGCTCCTCCAAAGTTTGCTGAAAGAGTTCTTTGTTTTCATTAATGAAGTGCCGCTGCATCTCAGACATCTGGGCCATGATCTTTTCCCTGCGCAATCTGGCTATCTCAGCTTTCCGCTTCCTTTCAGCTTTGTCCTTATCACGTGAACTCTGAAATTGTATTTTTCACTCAGGCATTTTTAAAATCTCATTGCAACAAACAATTTATTTTAGTTACTGCTATGTGTTACTAACCTCTGAACAACAAAATCTCATAAAAAGACAAAAGAAAACTCTACAAAAAGTTACCTTATGCCCTCTTTTCTTAGCTCCTGTTCAATGACAAGTAAAACTGAGGGTCCAGAAGGTACCTTTTCCCCTCAACCTTTAACTGTATTTTGTATTTCTGTTCCTTTTGAACTTTCATAAGTTAAAAAGGTAAAGGCACAACATGTCTCATCTCTAACGTTGCTTTTCCTCTCTACTAGCTGTATTCATAAAAGAACTATAGTGCTCCAAGGTCTTCATGTAGCATCTAGAATGTCATGTTAAGCTAAACGAACTGACAGAGCTTATCTGGAATGACCTGCATGGTAAACATACAGATATAATTTCTTTTAACAACTTTCCAAGCAGTCTGAAATCACAGGAAGGGCAGAAGATTAAATGCTGTGATCAGTACTACAAACAGTTCTTAGGAGGAACAGATTTGGAGACTACAATATATAAAGCATATAAAAATAACCCAGGGACTCTCCCAACAGGTCTTTCAAACAAATGGGTTTGATCTAGAAGCTGTGAGACAGAATTTCAGAAATCACCGTTTCCTATCTTTGATTTAGAGTTGCAAGTAAAACTAAGAGTCCTTTGCTAGTCACAAAGCAGACCTGTTCCAGATCAGCTAACTGCAACAGCTTGCTTTTACCTCCTCCATAATATTTCCTTCTGTCTCGGCCACAGGACTTGTAGAAGAGCTTTCTCTTAGTTTCTTAATAGTATTAAAGGTCTGTAACAAAAAAAAACAAAACAAACCAACACTTGATTTGTTTGTGAATATAACCGTGCATACTATAAAGCTGGCCAGATAATGTGCAGCGATGGGTTCCAGAAGAGGAAAAGAGTAGGTACAACAAATCAACATGAAAAATAAGGAAAACATCACAATATAATTAGGAAAGTTTAACAACAACAACAAAAAAAGTATCTTCACGATTTTCAGCAGTTATATAAAATAGATTTACCTTCAATATCCATCTGATCATGTCCTTGTGCACTTCCAGATGAGGTGCGTTTTGCAGTGTTTCTAGCATAGCTAGTATACTGGGGGAATTATCAGGTGCCTCTCCTGGTCCTGAGAAAAATTTATGACAACAATTGATTATACTGTTACCTGGCAAACTAATCACTCACTAACATTAATAACAACAACCCCCCTCAAACAACACTTGAGTGTGTTCAGTGGATGAAGAATTCTTTGGACAAAGAGTTACAACATGTAACTCTCAGTCCCACCTCCACAAACATATTCATGAATACCCTCTAAATCCTGAATAGTCAAGAGGAAACAGTCTTAAAAGTCTTGCTCGCTAACTATGTTTTCTTACAAGACAAATGCACTGTCTGTGCTGTCTGGCTGTTTTCATTTTGGGAACTGCCGTATGGGACTTCCAATATTTTATTTCCCGACAATTTTAAATGGAAGTGTCATAGCAACTTTCAAGTCTTAGCAAAACTAGAGTCACTAGTCAGAAGATTCAAAGGAAAGCCCAAGATGAAAAGACGATTTAAGAATGCAACTACAGATTTTGCAATTGTAGCATCTGATCATGTACAGTAATCTTTGCTGAGGTATTAAGATATTAAGAATTAGATTTCCTGGAAATTATTTACCTTTTGGATTTCTCCTCTCGAAAAGGCCTTTAGTATTGTTACTATCATGTAATTTCCATGTATGTAAAGCATGCATGTACAGTAAACTTGGTAAAATTTTGATGAATAGACAGATACACCCTTCTAGTGAATGCTGTTTCAGAATAATAAAATATGAGATACTGGCATTTTCAGTTACTTAAAATTTGCTATACATTCAACAAGAAAGGCATACTTGATATTTTCTGAGTGAAGGTAAACGTTACAACATTCTCCTCACTGAGATTCTCCAGATGTTGTTTTTCTTCTTGTAGTGCCATTCCAATCAAATGCAAAACCTAGGTAAAAAAAATAAATAAATTAGTCCTTTTCTTAAATAATTCATATAATCTCTTCATATAGCTTCAGTCATTCATTAAGAGACAAAATCGTCACACAGTAAGATTATATAATAAGAATATATTTGACTTTATAAATAAATACATAATTCAAAAGCCACATTACACAAGTATTTGTTTATAAATTCTTGAAACTGCAGATAAAAGACATATTTTACTACCTGTATCTTTTTGGTTTTGTCCTGTCTAGTGACTGAGAAGTCAGCGCTTCTTAGCTCTCTCCCTAGCAACTGCATGTTGTTATTGCAAGTCTCTGGACAGAAGCATGATGCACACTTTAAATTCTGCTTACATACATAATTTATCTGACAGAAAGTTAAAATTATTAAACTAAATTCATCCTAAAACTCTAGAAAGACACTTCGAAATAATGCTAACTTCTAGGTCAGTAAAAAGCTGTAAGCTCCCTGAACTTAAAAACTGAAATTACCCCATTTTGCACTAAAATAGTCTGAATGGCATTTTCAAGCTGAAACACTTAAATCTTGGTGGTGAGTTGTGTTGTGTCAAATCAACCCCTTTTACCACTCCATACAAATTGATGGGATGCTCAAGACAAAAACCATTACTGAATGCCTGGAATCAACACAAACCCATGTAAGGAAAGGATAATTACCAGAAAATCTGTAGCAAAACTGGAATGTAACAGTCATGTATCTACAGAAGAAGTGGCAAAACTTGATTTGAGTCTTTGAAGATATTTTTTTTTAGTTTGTTTTAACAAGAAACAGTCAGTATTTCCTCAGTCTATCACATCTGTCTAACACGGCCCTCATAAGACATGGGCTGCTCCTTCCAGCTGTCTCCAATCAACCTTAGCATGGTTTTTCCAAGACAAGAGTAGCTGACTTGGGAAAGATGCAGCCTAACTGCACAGCAACAGTGAATATAAAGTGCTATAAGTTCCCAAGCAAGTGACAGGTCCCTAATAAATTGCACATTTGGACGAAGAAAACAGTGGTACTCAAATGGCTGAGTACCTTTTAGTTCAGTTTTGGAAAAAGAAAAATATAATTTTATTCTTTTCAAACAGTTATTCCAAAGCCTAGCATTCTCACATTACCTAAATGTAACCACCATCTTCAATTTTCATTGCAATTTTTAATACTGTTATATTGTTCCATTTTCATCTTTTTCTGTGTTATACAGAATTCAGGATATCAATTTAAACTTAGCTATAAAAGGTAATATATACTCATTAAGACTGAACGTCAAAAACTCAATACTCAGTTTTAAAGCCAGGGTTTCACTGCAAAATGTTATTTGAAAATTCATCAACATTTTTGAAAAGTCTGAGTTCAGATATTAAACCAACACCCCTGACCAATACGAATAGTCCTTTGACTATTCACCACTTAGCTCTACACAGCCCAGAAAATAACCATCACAGACAACAAGATCTACAGTAACCCCTCCAGGTTTCTAAAACCCATTACAAATAGTGAGGAAAACACAGCTCAGTGGAGTTTCCCAAAGCTGATACATTTTCCAGTTAGAAAATAATTTTCTGTACTTTTATGATTTTGTTCTGAAGTGATTTAGTCTAATCTGAAAATAAGTAATGGAACATCAAGAAAAATTCAACGTGATTTACTTAATAGGCAACTTTTCAGATAATCTAGTTCACAATAAACACTCTTGCAGCTATTTCAAGCAGAATTCTTTCCTCTCATGTGCATTCCATTAGAAATTTATCTTTATTTTTAAAAGTGAATGCAAGACAAACTGCATCAGAAGCAGAGGGGTTTCCCTAATCTTGATTATCAGAAAATACCAGTTATTTCTCATTCAGACAATTCTGGGTATGTTAGATACCAAGTAAATACCCCACATTTATAAACCCATCTTGAATGCTAAAATGCATATTCCTTCCTTTAGCAAAAACATAATTTTAAATAAGGAAACATACCCTTTGCAGCATGGACTCTGACCAGGCATAGCCATTGTGTTCTACTGCCCACTGCAGTATAGTTCCCATAATGCACAGCATGACATCAGATTGCAGAATATTAACCAGACTTGCAAAAAGTGGGCAGAAAGGAGGAAGAGCTGGTGGTGGAAGTGCTGAAAGGGAAAGTTGTGTTTAACATTTCAGCACCTCTAAAATATGCAACACTTATATAAAATGTCTGACTTTCAAAGAGCTTAACTGCTTAACCCAAGACAGTATTCAACTGCTTGATGAATACCATTACAGGTAACATGCTGTAGCATTCAATATGGCTTGCATAGAACAGAAAAGCCAAAGGAATAAGATGTTCAGAAGTCTGGTTCCATGACAAATCAGATTCCTGTCTATAAGCAGGGAGACATAAGGGAAATCGCTACATTTCCAACCGATTTCTGTCTAGCCCAAGTACAGGATGTTAGCCTGAGTGCTGTGGCAATACAGTTTGGTAGACGCTTCCCTGTTCTCCCATCTTCTCTCACAGAGAAATACCTGTATCTTCTCTGTTCTGTCTTTTCAGCTTTCTTTGTGCTTCCTCTGCCTGAAATAGAAGAATAACACCAATATTAGTCAAAATCTGTACAAATACAAAACTAATAAAAAAAATTCATGCTTTATTACCTTGTTATTGTTTTTCCCAGCCTTAAATAAAACAAGAAAGGTCCCATGTATTTGCAGTTTGTCTTACGTTCTACTTGTAAAGTAGGGCATGCATCTTCAAAATAATTCTTTCATCTTGAGCTAGCATGGATTCTTTTTCTAGCATAAAATTGTAAGATAATTCTGAGCTAAAATGGTAACTTCCATAAAGTAAGAAAAAATGCAGATTGTTTAAATGCTTTCAATATAATAAGATGTAAAAGAACCCACACAAAAGCTCCTGAGGGCCCACTGATTTCAGCAGCTCTGTCTAGGCTACAGGATCAGGTGGCACAGAAATCACTGCAAAATCCCAGGCAAATTCTGTTAACATTCTCAAATAAGTTAACTTTTAAAAGTTAACTTTTAACCAGCTCATAATACTTCTTCACAGAATTAATCTTTGGAAAAAAAGCAAAACAGAGGAGACACAAAATAAAATCTAGAAAGTTAAATTACTAGTTACCTTTGATTGCTCTGCCCTTGAAAAGTGATAGAAATACAGATTGAAGTTCCTGGCACATTCTGGTTTTAATTCATACAGTCCTCTGCCTGTTAATCCAGGTTTCCTACCAAAAAAAAAAAAAAAGGAAAAAAGAACAACAAAAAAAACATCACCACCACCAAAAAAATATATATATGTATCAAACTTATGCTTAGGTGTTAATAACCAATGGACATAAATGGTGAACTAGAACACCTAAAAAAACCCGCTCAAAACGACATTCTAGTAATCAAGTAACAGTATTACGAATGATGTATGAGTAAAGCCATGGGAAAGCACCATGACCCAGCCTCCTTTTTTAATCTTCTCTCATTTTCACTAATTTAAATATTCCATTTTTAAGGTTGAAATATTAGAATGAAAGGAAAACATACTTGAAACATGCGACTTCTTCAATCACACTTTCCATTCCTGTCTCTCTGTTCTCCTGCATTGAATGAAAAGGTAAGACAGTGTGTTAGTGCCATTCCTGCATTAAACACGCTCAATATCATACAACACTAAATAAGAACGCAGAATCAATGTAGTACAAAGGCATTTTACTGGCACTCGAGGGAACGCTAAAGCACATCACACATTCAGGAATACCAACTCTGCAAAAAGTATTTTTAAAAAAACATGCCACTTTAAGAACTTTTTTTTTTTTTTTACTGTTTTTCCCCATCATAATGAACTTGGATGTAACACTAAAAGAAGATAACTCTGAGTTAGCTTATTCAGCATATTTTAGGAATACACAGGCATATTTTTGTTCTCTAGGCCTTTAAAATGAAATAAATGTAGGAAAGCTAAAAAAGTCAATGAAAAATGGTAAAACAAACACAAAAGGCAGCAGGGAAATGCAGCTCAAATATGTAACATTACTTCATACACAAATTACCTTATAATATCCTCATCCCCTTCCTGCAACACATATTCACAGCAATTAACAGGGCAGGGAAACTGTATTTAAGACTGACAATTTAGAACTCTAACTTAGAACTCTACTTAAATCCTACTTTGCTCTTACATCCAACCTTAAATTTTTTTTTAAAATCATATTACCCACCAAAATTTGACTTCTCAAATTATTTAGTTTGCAAATATTTAGAACAATTAAAAATATTTCAGAATTTATTATTAAAAGTACTACCAGTATAGTGAAAGATTAACATCTGAACATTGACTGCCTTTAAAAAATCTTGCTTCTGTACATGCAAACGAAACATTTATACACCCAAGTCATCATACTGTGTCTGTTTCCATGTCTTTTCAATTATCATTAGGCTTTAAAATATAACAGCTTATATTTCTGGATAGCTCCAACAATGCACTCCCATACATCTACTCAGGATTTCCAAGCAGACTGCAGAGAACACCGACCAGATGGCCTGAGAAGGAACAGTATTAAAACCAGAAAAGTGCTGAAGAAGCTCTCAAGCTCCTGCCTCTTTCATATGTTGTTTCTTCTTCTACAGCTCTTTCCTACCTTCTCCATGACAACTATTAATCTATACTCATGTTAACCTTGCTCTTAGCATAATCATGCTGCTCCCATTCCACCTATTCCACATTAAGTGGCATAAATTCGAATAAAAAAAAATTTCAGCAATCAGCTTTACAGAGTTGAAGTTGCCTCCTCTAATCAAGTTACTTACATCTTCAGGTAATGCCTTTACCAATTCACTATGAGCCATTGGCCTGATGCTCAGCTGATGGATGATCTCTCGCTTGATTTCATCTGTTGCATTTACCTGTCCTATTCCAGGACTGAATCTTTCACCTGTAAAAATAAAATATAACTTTTTATTTTTAATAAAATATAACATTACTTTAAACATTTATTTCTTTTATTTTGCAAGTTAAAGACTGGAAAATAAGACTGCTCTGTGAAATTTTGTGTTCACCCACTAGTGTTCAAAAATTCATTACCTTAATCTAATCTAATTTCAAGGCTTTTCTCATAGGAAATAGGTCAGAATTACACAAACTTCAAAATAGAACCAAACTTCATATGACAATGAAGACTGCTCATTCCAAATCATTAAAAAAAATAAATTTTAAAAATTAAATGTATTCTGAACTTACCAACAATCATTATAATGAGGTATAGCATCTCTTCTATAAGAGTGTTATTTTGCTGAACAACATCCTGAATTAAAATAAACAAACAAAAAAAGAATTTAAATATTTCAATTAAGGGTAAAAGAATTATTCCAAATGTTGAAAATATTTAGCAGTGCTTCAAAAACATTGCCTGTTTTCCTCCTTCGCACTCCCAAATTAAATAACATTGAAATGCAATCACAACGGCCTTAAACAATGCAAAAATTATTATCACTTTCAGTCATTTATCAGTTTGACAGGTAAAAATATTTGTGCATATTTCATACTGGCCAAAAGAAATTACATTAGGACAGGTTTTGTTTTTGTTTTTTTTTTTTTCAAATCCTAAAATTGCAGTGTCTTTGTACAATAGCATCTGATACACTTTTGAAAGCAAAATTGCAGGTTTTCTATTGCAGTACTACATAAAATACCTTGTTAGTATTTTCTGTGCTGAATCTTTTGCCATAGTCTGGAGTACTAAATATCTGATAAAGTTCAAAGCGACTCAGCATTATCATCAAGAAGTGATTTGGATCCATCATAGACACACCTGTCTATTAAAGGGAAAAAATATATAAACAGAAAATAATAAACAGAAAATAGATTGAGTGTTATAAATATACAAACATGCTATGTTCACAGTATATTCCTTATGAAATTCATTCCTCTCTCTATCCTGGGCATGAAGATTTAATTGTTTGTTTACTCTCTTTTAAGACTTCAATGACACAAGTGACAGTATGTTTGACAAGTAGGATCCTATGCTTTAGCAAAAATTTCTGATGCCATTTTAAGTGTACAATATTCAGGATTATTCCTTCTAACTCAAATACTCAAAATTCAGTGAAAGACTTCTGGTTAGCTGGTTTCACCTCTAAAATCGTGTTCCCTCTGGCTCAACTTTCAGAAGGCACAGCATTACTTAGTATAAAGTACATAAAGATTTTAAAAAACAAATTCCAATCCTCAAAACAAAGGCTGCAGACTTTAGCAAGATGTCGCAAATCTTTCTGGAAAGGCTGCTCCTATGTTTCAATGTAGCCACAAACATTGACTTCATTTCTGAAAACTACTGGCTGAAGTTTTTTCTGTGTGTTAAACAAAGTATCCTAAGTTAGCCAATGTCCTGGTTTGAGCTTTTAATACCAAAAACTATAAATAGTTGGTATTTTACTATTGCTAATGGGAATATTTTTAACACAGAATAGTTTCCAAAAAAACTGAATATCTACCCAAATGGGCAGCTCCAGATGATCATTAAAAATTAGGGGCAGATCAAACATCAGTGAAGTATGTCTGAAAAAGTAACTCGGGACATATGCGTGATATTGGGTATTGCTAACTGTAGATAAGATTTGAGGGGCTTCTTGAGAAAGTGTTTTGCTGTCTAGGTGAACTATGCACCCCGAGCTGCAAATCTGAGCTTTCAGCACTCTCAATGTAGAGGTAACGCACCAGACCTCTCTGTGAGAGCTAAGTAGACTGCCAGCTTTGTAATATCTCTTCAAAAGGAAAAAAAAACATAAAAATCAAAACCTACTATATCAGGTTCCACTTTCTACCCAGCGTTCTAAATGCCAACTTTGAAAGGAGGGAGATGAGGCAACACATACATTGAGTACATTACCAAAGACTTGCAGACTCACACAACAGCCAGTATAGCAAATACTATGTTCTTGAAGATGTAGCATTACATATACATTCTCTACTTTCTATAGTATATTTAAAAAACAGGTGTTACAACAACAGTACTTGCTTTACAAATTATCCCATAAAGACACTGATACAAGAAAAAAATAAGAATTCCTTTCCAAAAAAAAAAAAAAATCAACTTTTTTTCCTTGTTATTTAAAGGTTCTGATGGAGCAAAAAGCAAATGCACACACGTCCTGAAAATGCTTGATAAAATGTGAACTGGTACATGCGGTTACCTGAAGCATTACTATGTCTTTGTCAAACATCTCCCTCCTGCACTTTACATTATGATAGTAATAAATCTGAAACAAAAAAAAAAAAACCCACAATAAT
>JANHFX010009592.1:58426-89686 GCA_027560015.1 Chloroceryle amazona
AGCATAATTTTTTAGGACCAAACCCATGTTTAACAGGCAATATTGTGTCAGTGACTGAGCAGGTAACCTTTTCACCACCACATTTTGTTATACACCATCTGTAAACAAAAAATGAAACTATGATTTGAAAAAAATATACAGATATGCATTTATATGCAAAAAGCATTTTTATATAGCACAAAATGCACAGTTGCTGATGGGGTTGTATTGATGCATATACCTGGAAGGAAAAATCTTGTGGTCGCTTTTGGGCTAGGTTTTAATAATCCACTTATTTAGCAAATAACTGTTTGAAATTCACAGGAGAGAAATCCCTTACAGCTAGAGAATTTGTTCCATGAATTGCTCTTTCATCATCTGAGGTACAGTCTTTCAGGCATTGCCAGTTTCAGCAAAATGTTAATATTGTGATAGAACCATACTTAACCTAAACCATCGTGGGAGTGAACTCAACAGTACCGCACCAAGAAGTGACAACACTGTGTGGCAATGAAATATGAGAAAGGCTGATTCTACAGGTAAGGAAAAATAAAGAGAGCTGTCAAGCTTCTACCTGGGATTGGGTATGACACTTCAGCATGCTGAACTGTCCTCTAGAGACACACCATTTCTCACCAGAATGACATGGAAGAGAGCTAAGCATGCCTCCCCTCTCTTCTCCACACTAATAATCCACACATAAACTTCTGTTCTTATCTTCTGGGAAAATATCCAAAAGGAGCTGGCTAAACATGAGCTCACCATAGCCAAAGGAAAGTGAAGAGACCTCCAGACTGTGGAAGCCAGGCTCTTAACTTCAAGATGCTGACAACTAGGGGAACGTAACACAGAGATTTCTTTCTCCATCAGAAGGTATGCTGAAATTTCAGATTTGATGAGTGTCTACAGTAATATGTGTACTGCTATAATTGTACATAACTAGAGCTCCTTTTGCTTTAAAAATGGCAATAAAGGACATCACATTATTACAATCCTTTAGGTTAGAAGGCAAGAAGTGTCAGAATACAATGTTTGAGCAGCTCAATTCAGCTTCCTAGTACAAATGCACTGCAATTATTAATGAAAATAAGGGCTTCTGAGAGGGAAAGAGGTTTCCTGTAAACAAATCAAGTTAACACTTCACAGAACTAAATGCTATTTCTGTTGTAATCTATGTCTTGCTGAGAAAGTCACTTTGGACTATCACTCTGGTGGGTGGTACTGACACTACAGTACCCATTTTACAGTTCTTACACTTGAAACCTAATTCATACAAACACAGAGAACATAAATGTAGAGATGGATGGAGCTAGTCTCCGAAAGTACAAGAGACGTATGAGCAATAGAAGTCAAGAAACACACTGGTTCTAATGCCTCTGGGCAGTCTTTGTATTTCAATTACTTTATAAACATAAATAATAATAATATCTTAACGGTGCATATTTCTATGTTTGAGACACTTATGCGAAAGCGATGAACGCATTACCAAAGATGCACAGATCCAGTTCTGCACTTCATGCTGCTGTTGGGACAGCATACAGCAAAAAGGCTAGGAGTCATTAACTGCCTTAGACTAAAACTTCTCTATGCACAGAGCACTAAGTTCAGTGAGCACTGTAGCAGTCCTGAAACAAACAAGCAACTCCTGACTAAGAAATCAAGCACCAGCTTAAACCCATAAATATTCAAATGATCAGAAGAGTGATATAAATGCCTACTTCACACTGCCTTCCATAAGATTTATGTAAGTTGAAATTTGAATCAGTACAGAAATGTACAAATGTAAGGTCCAAAATTATCTTGGGGGAGGTATCTGAAAACAGTAATTTAACAGCTACTGTGTACTAACCTGATTAACAAGAGAGAACCCATTTCTTCTCCACATCCCTGCATGCACTTGGGCACATAAGACTAGGCATCGTAGAGGATGTTCTATCAACATCGGTGGGCTAAGCTCACTCTGCATTAAGAAAATGCATTA
The DNA here is from genome assembly GCA_027560015.1 of Chloroceryle amazona. Lineage (NCBI taxonomy): Eukaryota > Metazoa > Chordata > Aves > Coraciiformes > Cerylidae > Chloroceryle > Chloroceryle amazona. Next base: position 60,387 of record JANHFX010009592.1, read on the forward strand.
TTTTGAGATATACAGAGAAACTAGAAGAAAATGGCACTGAAATTAAGGAGGATGGCACTTGTAATCATTAAATATTTTGGCAATACAAACAGATAAGCAAATCCACACAGATATTACAGAAGTTTGATAAGTCTATTCACAATCTATCCAGTCACTGTTAACCAACCTTACGTTGACTTTGCCCCACAAAGTACTCCGCAAGGATTTAAGTTTATTCTTAAAGACAGTAGGATTCCTGTCTTAAAACATCAAAATGGCACGTGCAATTTCATCATATTGTTATTTACTTTCCTTCATTCAAAGGTCGAGTACTGCTTTCAAAAGACACTGAGATTTCTTCTCCCAGTTACATTTTCTCCTCTTTTAATTTAACTTATTCTTTTTAACTTCTGCTTAAAGAAATGGCATATCAATAGGAGCATGCAGGAAGCAACAAACAGCTGGGGCAGAAAATCAGAACCTAGGCCAAAAAGAAGGAATCAGATCCTGCCAGTTCTTAAAAACAGTTTCTACTACAAAAAGAAGGTAATGAATGAAGAACAAAATACAAACCTTAAACTTGACTCTTAGATAAACTAAGAGAGCAATACTGCCTAATTATGCTTCAGTCACGAATATCTAGATACTTAATATATTAAGCAGTAATTTTATCTAATTTGTCTCTCTGAACAGAATTCATAGCAAAGAGGTAATTTGTTTTATTTAATAATATTCTACAGTTAAAAGACCAATTTCACATTCAGCATTAACTATACTTTATGAATATGCTACATTTAATTACATACCAGGGGTAGCAGCTCTGGAAACTTATATGCCACTTCAGTCTTACTCAGCAAAACATGCAAGCCTACATAAATACATGAAGCAAATACATATATAATGTTACACACAATATTTAGGTTTAAAAAATACCTCAGAAACTATAATGAGGCACATACAAAATAGATAAGGGTTTTCTGGTTTGCTTTGCTTAAAAAGTTATTTGACATTAAGCCACATAGTATTTTACTTAAGAATTACCTTTTTCACTTCACTACCTGTGAATTTATTTTTATCATATGACTTTGATTCTGTAAACTAAAATTCATCAACCTTTCTTTCAACACAACTGTTGAACAAAGTAGATGCAATATACAGTGAAAGACTTAGCTTCACTTTCTGGCAACACACCTGTTCAATAAATCTATCCTCTAACAGAACAGGCCAATCTGACTAATAATAAGCTAAACTTATTTCAGAACTGTAACCTATACTCCATATTTTGTTGCATTTCTTTTGCATCACTCAAGTAGCAAAAGCAGCAGTAATTACCTACAATACACCCCACTGACAAATCCAGAGGCATGAGACAATCTCCACCAGGCCTGAAATGACAACTTGCCAGTGCTTGGGAACATTTCGCCTATCAAACAGCTAGAAATTCCCAAATGCATCCCATTCAGGCTTTAAATACCGTTCTGTGGTTTCTTACGTACACACAAATACAAATCACATCTATACAACACTTTTCATTTCCTGAAATACTTTTGCATACCTGCAAGTAAACGAGAAACTGGGAGATGAATGCTAACTTTTTCCTGAGAAACACAGTATCTGATGGTCTCAACTGAATGTCCACACATACTGAGAACAATGGGCTGTTCTCCATCAGTAAAACCACTATGACACTGCATCAACACAGTCAGGCATTTCTTGTATGCTTCAATTAACACTTTTTCCTAAAGAAAAAGATCACAGTTTACAGAGATTAGGGGAAAAAAAACAACAAACAAACACAACAACAACAACAAAAACCAAACAAACCCCAAACAACAGAGCACTGTAAAAGAACACAGCCAGCATTAAAAAAATCTGATGGGTTTGGGGTTTTTACTTTTATTAACAGTCCTGCAATATTAAGATAAGGAATCCATTTAATAGAGGTGAATTAGGGGGATACAGATTGCAAAACTCATACTGGTAAAGTCTGATTAGTATTTTTAATTTTTTTTTTTCTGTAAGTGATATTATGGGGATTAATACCCTAGCATAATCATTGTTCAGAAAAACCTGCAAATTAACTAACAGTGACAGACTGAAGCCAGCTTGAATGTTCAAATATTCTAGGATCACTTGTTCCACAGCCATATTTACCATGCTGAAGTTTTCTGCTCCCAGAACCTGAAACACTTCTGGAGTAGAAACCTGATTTATAATCAGGTTGCCTTTAGTAGATCCAGGGCCTTCTCCCCTATTCTCTCGACTCTAAAAATTATAACCCGATTGTTTTGTTGCAACGATTACAATTTCCAGATGCATGACAGAACTCTCGCTGCAACATTTTTTAAAAAGCTTAACATACTCTTATGAATTGGTCAGTTCCAGCCAGAAAAGATGCGTTTAAATACAGAAAAGATTTGCACTCGCTCAAAGATGATGACCTTGGGTTACAGTGCATTTATGTGTTTAGCTCAATTGCTAATCATGTTAATGTTTGGGGTTTTATCCCCTTCACATATTTCACATAGAAAAACAATCCAGAAGGAACTTACATCTAATGCACACCAGTCCTGCATCATTGAAATAACAAGTGTTAATTTCATCTGCAATGTAAATGCTGCTTCCCATTCTGGTTCCATTTCTATGTGTTGTCCTACTTGACGAGTTATTGGATCCATACCCTAGAACATAAAGATATATGAATTTCAACACCACATTACTGAAATGCATTGCCAACATTAGTGGTTACCATCCTTGTAAATATATCATTGCTACAACAGGAAAAAAGAAGCTTTGGACCATGTGAAAAGGAATTATACACATCAAAATAATAATAAAAAAATTAAACAGGAATTGAAAAAGAATAATACTAGGACAAGAAAGGTTATGGGTATGAACTCAATTTACTATTCTATCTGCAGATTTCAGCATTATGAGCAATGCAACAATGTTTGAATACATACATTATCTTACATACACTTTTATATATTTATATGTATGTGTGTATTTTCTAGGGATAGTAAAGTCCTAACTAAACACTGAGTGCCACAGCACCTAATCAGTTCTTGGCATAAAAAGAAAAAGAGCAGCATGACCTCAGGATTACAGTATATTCAACAGACTATCGTAGACTAATGAAAGTCAAGCATTGAGAAAAGTATGCTACTGAAGTACCAAAAAATGGGAGTGATTCTGACTTACACCTTACTGATAATATTACAGTCAATCTGCCCTTGTGAAAGCTGCTGCACTGCTTTTAAAATATTCCTCTTAAGGTAACATAGCACGTGAAAAGGCTGAGGGGAAAAACACAGTCAAGAGGCCTTTTGTATGTCAGGAACTATTCATTCCTCAATACAAGGAGCAACTCTGCTGACGCTGAAGTTGCAACTGAACCTCTCTCTAAAAAGTTGGGGAAAAGTTGGTTAAGATGGACCAGATTTCCCTCACATTGTGTCTTGTCTGCCTCTACAACTGAAAAATATGTCCAAACAAATATTTTTCTTTTTGAAATACTCTTCCTTTTTATTGCTTGCTGCAACAAACTACATTCTCCTGTTTCAGGAGAACAGGACGACTCCCAAAGTTATACTGCACCGAAGTTGCAAAATGGAGAGTAGATTTCATTTCCTCCATCTTTATATCACAACAGTTAACTTCTGCTTTAAGTTTGCAAAATTTTGTATTTCACAGATTTACATACCTGCATACATTTGAGTAATTCTAAGAAGGCATCAAAACCCTCTAGGAACTTGTGCCTCAAGTTGTCTGACCACTCTGTTGGCTTACTTATCAACACATACCTGGGTATATTAGAAAGATGAAAGGGTTAATTTTGTATTTATTCCCCCCCCATTGATCAAATCAGTAAGTAGTTAACACACTTACTTGAGATCCAAAATAAGGCTCTGAACACGCCTGAATTTGAAAGCCTGCAGAGCAGTGTAACGTTCAAACTGAAACCTGCCTTGAATATCACGGTGCCTTAAGTGGTCCATAAAAGTTTTGATAATAGTGGTCATGAGATTTTCTTCTGTTATTAGCATTCGAGCCTATGCCAAAGTACATTGAAATTTGCTGTAATTAACAGACACAGCTAACAAGAGTTTCATACTGTACCATGAAGTTTATAAAATATGTGAACTTCTATCTAAAATAGTTACATCAATAATTAAAACATAAGAAGATACTGAAAGTCAACCTTCCAAACATTCACAGAACTAGAAAATGTAATCCAGACAGAAATTAACACAATCCAGAACTCTTTCTTCAGATCCCTTCTGTACACAAGTCCAACTACAGTTAGGCTCTTGATAACCTATATAATTATGACACAAGATGTAAGTCATTATGTGTCTATACCTCCCTTAAAGTATGTGTTGTCTCTTTTCATATAATTTAAGTATGAGCCCTATAGGGGAGTGACAGCTCTTCTGTTTTCTGTTTACAAACTGTCAAGCCCTGTCGTGAACAGAGAGTCTTGTGAACTGCAAAGGAACTGTATAGTGCAATTTCCACATGGAAATTACATTAAATGACTTATGATTCTCCTCGAGGGAATAGATCCACATTGTAGGAAAGAAATCAACAGGCACTGCTGTTGCAGACTGTCTTCCACACCCAACCTAACCTAATCCAACCCCACAACTAAGTAGGTGGCACTAAGTTACTGCCATCTCCTGCTTGTGGGCTTTTCCAGAACTGCCCCATTCCATTGGTTCTCCAAGGTAAATTGGATCACTCTTGCAGTTCTCAGTTCTCATGAGGACTTTATTATGTGACTGGCAGATTCAAGAAGATTGACCACACTGATCAACCTCAATGACACTGTAGTTGTTGCCTAGGACTTCTGGGTTCTACAGTTGCTAGTGACACTCCAAAATACAGTTTCTAAAATGCTACTGGGGGGGGAGAAAAAGAAAAAAAAAAAAAAATCTAATGATTAACATTTTCTCCCAGAAAATCACAACCAACACAACCACACATCCCCCCTCAAAACAAAAAAAGAAAAACCCCTCAGTTACTTGAGCTCAAACTCTTGAATTACTAAGATCACTTAAAAAAAAAAAAGTAACTGGGGGGTGGTGGGGTGGTTTCACATTCTTCCATTTATTAATTCAATTAAGAATGAATGGCTCTAAATCTATTAAAAATTTATTTATTTGGTAAGAGTTTATCATTATTACTTCCATGTCATCAGTCTGTTCTATTCCAGTCAAAAGCAATTAGCTTTACTTTTTCTGCATGCTTTTGAAATAGAAAACATGCCAAACACACATTGTAATTATTCACATCTAAGGAAATGTTTGAAATTCCCCCTTAAAAAAAAAAATAAAATTACAAATTTATACATTTATTTCACCAGCCTATCTGCCAAAGGAAAAAATAACAGCATAACAATTTGCATAATACTAATTCATTAAAACTAACGAGGTCTGAATATTAGCAACATTCTTATCGACGGTATAAAAATTAAAAGAGGTAACACAGTATCACCCTGAACCATGGAAACAAAATCCTGAGGTCCTGCTGAATTCCCATGATTAACATCCACGCCTAGGAAACTGAAAAATAAATTTGCTTAGTATCATAACTGCCATGCTACTATTGAATTTTAGAGCTCAATTAAGCCGATTAAATTTGGAAGGATTCAGAAGCATTCTTCTTCTTTAAGCTATTCTGGCTATGAAAATCAGGCTTTTATTTCCAGTACAGCTCCAAAGTTTGATTTGTCTAGTTTATAATACAAGCAAAGAGAGACTTATTTGGAGACTGCAGCAAAAGATGACATTTCGCAAACAAGCATAAACTGGTGAAAGACCAGCAGAACTAGTGAGCTGGGAGAAGTAACAATGCTTGAGGCACTGTAACAAAAGCTAACTGGAAACCTGAAATGCGGCATCATCACAGTCCAGAAGTACCAAAGGAAATACAGAATGACATGAGGATTTTTTCTGTGCTTGTGTTGACTGAAAAATTAACATCAAGTGGATGTTAGTGGTGTGAAAATTAACATCAAGTGGATGTTAATGGTGTGAAACTGTGATATGCAAACCATAATGTAGATTTCTACAAACAGTAACTGCAGCTCAGTATGAAGAGGAATATAAGTGTTAGGTGTGTGCCTCAAAATAAACATTTAAGTACCTTTCTAAAAAAATGTAAAAGAAAAACATAAAAAGAAAAAACAAAAATACCCAGCCCACTCTGGGAAGTCCGACTCAAACTTTGCACTGCTGAACATTTTAACTTCCAAACCCATGTGAACAGTCTGACTGCTACGCATCAGCAGTGCCCTGAATTTCCACAGTAACGTCAAAGAAATTCACGGTCTTGATTCAAGAACCTTGAGTGGCTTTTAACAAATAAAGATTTCCTTTTTTGGTCTTTTAGTACTTACAAGAGAAGGCACTGTGAATATCTGTATCGAGAGGTCAGCAATTGAGAACTCTCTGTCGTGGTCATCTTTCATATAATCACTCTGCAATCGCTCATAGTTCTATTAAGAAGGAGGCAAAAAAAGGCAAGGAGTGCCAACTATCAGTTTTTAAAAGAAAGACAGGCACTACTCACCAGAGTAGGTACAGTGAAGAGTTGGACAGACAGAGCAGCCACCGATACTGCCCGTTCGTGATCATCCTCCATATAATCTCTCTGCAACTGCCGGTAATTCTAAACAACAAGGGGAAATTCACCTCTAATCCACACTGACCTGATTTTTTTTAATTTAAATGTCTGCTTTGGGAAACTTTAATGCCATGATAAAGGGAAGAGTAGCTCTTATGGATTATTATATAGGTATTTTGTACACAGAACATGACAACTTAATCTGCTCACACGTGAGATCTACTCACTCATTTTCACAATAAAGGACAATACTTTATTTTCTATTCAATATTAAGTTGTCTTCAGCTGAGTAAGCAGAATTTTGAAGTGCTGATTTAAAGCATTTCAAATACTAGTTACTGCAGAAATACCAATCAGCATAACTGAATTTCAGCACTATTTCTGAGTAGTGCTGTAACAGTTTACACCTCAACAATGAAAGGTGATTAGCTTTTAAGCAGCGATAGCCTGAACAGTTGATGGTGAAAACAAAAACATCTGAACTGCTTTAGTTCTGGGGAGCCTGGAAAGCCCATTTTCTTCCCAGGAGATGAGATGCCATTATAACTAACATTTTGAAGACAGACATAAGATAGTCAGCATTTCAACTTTTCAGTTTCACAAAAAAAGGAAAATAAATCTGGATAACAGTTAATTTGAAGCACTGTTAGCTAACTAAACTCACTTCGCTAGACAGTTTAAGCATTTAATGGCCCTTTGTAAGAAAGATACTTACTCTTGCAAAACGGATGGCAAAAAGTTTCTTGTATTTCAAATCCATAAGTAGACTGCTCATGAATAATTGGTGATACACATTTCTAGCTCCTGTCAAGAAAAATGAATGAAATATTGCATGTAACTATTTCCTATCAACATATTATGGAAACACTTAGAAAAATTAACTTCTACAGAATGAGGTAAGTGTGCATTTCAGAGCAGAAGTTGCTTTGATTACATCTGTCAGGGGGTAGCAAAGGATGAAGAACAATACATAAAACAAAATTAAAATGGCATTATTTATTAGTCCTGAGGAAGATAACATTCAGCTGTTAAATGGGAACATAAAACATTCAAATACAAGACAAGCCAGACAAACAAGAACAGAACTCTATTCCTCCTCAAGATAAACAGGATTTGGATGGCCCAGGGATAAAAGAGCATGCTATTATAAGAAGTCCTGAGAACTCCCCCAATATTTTTCTCATTGTGACCAACTTGGCAAAATAATCAGCTTATCTCTCTCTGAATGTCTAGCCTGTTTGATCAGCATCTCAGAAAATATTATTAATACAAATAAAAATTTATTGTTTGTAGCCTGGAAATACACGCACATATGTACCATTTCTTTCTGTAGGTCACTTAAGTCAAAAGCCATTACACTATTTCCTTAGTGCACTGTAACTGCAGAATACATGACTAAGTAGAGGACTATTGATAGTGAAATAGAAATGCAAAAGTTAATCCTTGCTTACATGAAAGACATTGTCCTAGCAAAACCTGCATTAAAAATGTTGCAATGATCCACAAATGCAGTACCTTTCAGATCACAGAATTTATAGCAAAAGTAAATAAATCATAATAATAAAAAAATAACCTGAGTTCTAGGAATTCTGTTCTAGAAGATATTACATAAAAAGATCCTAAAAGAATAATTTTCTCCATATTACATCTGCTTTCCATCTTAATTATTTCTTTTATTGCTGCTCCAAGAAGCTCTGAAGACAGACCACAAAGAGATGTTACTACTCCCTAGGATACCTGTACCTCAGAACTGAAGAACAGAAGGTACTGGGGGAGGGTAGTAAACTTCAAAATACTACATTCACGTTTAAATAAGGAAAGGCTATATATACTGCATCATTCTCTGCCTTGTCTTTGTGCCTCTCTTTCTTAGACCTGGCCTTACATGCCGTTTCAGGATATCAAATCAGACACAAAATCCACTGGAGAAATTATCTACTTCCACATCCTCAAAATCACAACTTTCTAGCAAATCCCATTCTATCAATCAGGCTTTGAAAATGTTAAGAACTCTAAAATAACAGAACAGTAATTTTTACTAAATGTTCTCAGAACATAGAAGAATACCTCATGAACATAAACACAAGCTGAAGTATAGAACCTCTGCCTTATCCCTTAAAAAGAAGAGTTTTCATACATATGTTATAGATGTTGAGAGCCTACGTAGCAGACAAACCCAAAATCACTCCATTGTATGCTCAGTTTCCCTTAACTATCACCATCATCTGCGTATTCAAGTCAGCCTTAATTTCAGACTATTTTGAAAAATTAGATCTAAAAATCAACATCTCCAAGCAGTCTCCTTATGTTCTTGTCTTCCATATTTTTAGAGTGGATCACGAAGGGATTATATACAGATTATAATACAACAGGCAACTCTAATTATAATACATGACACAGTAAAAATGATCAAACATTAGCAGATAGGGTAAATGGAAAACATTTATGCATAGCGTTCTTTAGAGTTTTGCAGAAGTTTGAGAAAACTCACCTTTCCACAGTTTAGAATCATACAGCATCAACTTATCCACAAGAGAAGAATTTTCACCATCTGGCCCCTCCTGTAAACCAACCTGACATAATATTCGACGAAGGCCAGCTTAATGAACATAAATGATATAAGTTAGTGATAGCTTAAACACAACATTTCACATTATTTTGACATACTGAACTTTCATAAAACACAGTAGAAGCCACAGGGCCCTCTCTTCTTTGACACTGTTCATATTTTGCTGATAGAAATACAAATATTTTATACCTTGGAAGTTTCACGCTAACATTGTGGAACATCAGGAACATTGTGAAAACTGCCAAACACAACCATTTGTTTCAAAGTTATCAAACAAAAATGTGCTTTCTTAAAAGTGCTGCTGTCTTACTAATATAAGAAATAATTAGTGAGCTAATTTTCTAGGTTGCATTTATCCTGTTTAGAGTCCTACCAAAAGGAAAATGTAATTCATATATGAAATGACACACATACATATGAATTTTTTGTTTACACTTACTAGCTGCTATTATTTTAAAGCTTCTCTACATACTTTTTTCTAATAGAAGGTGGTAATAATTGTTATTATGTTAACATTAAGTTATTATATGCTTGCAGACAAGCCTGCATCTGCAACAGAACACAAAACAGGCTCATATTAACAATGTTCAACCTAACTTCGCACTGCAGATAATGCATGTTCACTAACACAACTATATAGCTCATATGCATTAGCCCTTATTTCTGCACACTGCTCAGTCACCTCAGCTTCTTAGGCAGAGCTGGCAATGGCTTAGTGCCATGTATATCGCACCGTGTTCTGCATGGTGCGGTTCTATACAGTCTGTGAAGCCCTACAGCAGCTTGGGTTTTTCTTTTTTTGCCTTGCAGAGTTCAATTCCAACTCCTGTTATGAAGGGTATCTGCATTGTTCAACAACTAGCAGAAGAACGCTTCTATCTGAAGAACTGACATTTGCTAGGAAGGATGTTGTAGTTGTGCTCATGACAAAGTTCCATAGTAAAGTTTTTCTCTTTTTTTCATAGACAAGCATTGGACGCTCATTTCACAGCAATCATCCAACCTAGCTTTGTGGCACAGCAGAAGACCCCTTCCCCCTGACAGTTGTCTTTTGGTCAGGGACTCTTAAGTGTAATGGTGCAATTCTATCATCCCACATTACAGGTGAACCGTAACAGGCTGCTTAAAAGATTGAGCAGACTCTAGATGCTTGGGTGTGTTTGTTAAAAAGCTGAGGGAAACCAACTTTTTCAAAAGTGCATTTCACAAAACCAGACTCCAGAGTATGTTTCCAGGCTGTGTAAGGCATTTCAACTACTTGAGCACACGGGTGACAGACAAAATGTATGCATATTGCTTACCAGCAAGTACTTTTGCCCTTCTGAATTCTAAGGACACTGCATTTAATCAAGTGAACTCTGCAGAATTTCAGAGACACCAGACACACAAATCAAACTAGAAATGCAATGCTTTTGTCTGGAATTTGATATCCCATTAACATATTAAAGCTACTTTTTTGCAACCACAATTTAGTGCTGAAAATTAGCAACCTTGGCACAAATGACATGATGCAAAACTGGGCTTAAAGAAAATGAGAAAGACAGTGCCTGCCTACAATGTTACACTGAAAGGAAAATTTCTCAGAAATTAAAGAGCTTCATGTCTCTCCTTTCTATTAATACCTATTATTTGCCAGCAACACTGGCAAGTAGTTGAACATACTGCTATCATAACTTCAAAATTTTGGTTTACATCTCTTAAAAAAAAATCAATTTATACAAATATAAATAGTTTATCTTTCAAAAAAATATAACACAATATAGAGAACCTGTGCCTGAAATCTTGGCTAGGTTTTCAACTATCCATCTAATAAGACACCCAATTTCTGAAGAAATCTTTCACCTACACAAAAAAAAATAAATATGCAATATACAGTTGAGTGTGCTTTGCTAATAATTCTTATTAACATTTAGAGATGCACAGAAAAAAAAAGTGCATTGGGGACTCTATCTACACTTCTACATTTTTGACACATTTTCCTCTTATCTTCTCTCATGCTCCACATCTTCTCAACTCTTGATTCATTAGGACAAAGGAGGAACCAAGTCAAAACAAACACAGTACCTTCTCATAAAAATGATACTGTGCATCTTGATTCCTTTGAAGAAACCTCTTTCTAAATATCTGACTAATATATTGTTGGCTTCTATACTTATCCAAAAAACCTCCACACATCCTTGCATTTTCTCTGTTGTTCTACTTAGCAAAAAAATCTGAAGCAATCACTTTCATCATCATTCATCAAATTACTTCTGAATAATTTCGTTTTATCTAATCAGACAGGTTATTTTCAGCTTACTGCATTCATTTAAAAAAACTAGGGACTGACAAAAAAGCTTGCTGGCATACAGCTTTTGACAAGAGATTCTCAGCTTCTGTTCAACAGCAACTAAACAGAAAACAGTATCAGAGAACACTAAGCAAGACTGGTAGCACTTCTGTGTGAAAGTTAGAACTCAGAACAGCACTCAAATAAGAATAAATAGAATGGAGTTTGACAAGTTATTAATACTTTTCCTTTATATATTACATACTGAAATAGGTAGACAAAATTGTTTCAGGGATTCAGCTTGCCTCACAAATATTCTCTAATTTATCTCAAAAAAGTTTGCCCACCTGAATATCCAATAACATTGCCAAGCCACGTTAGAAGCTTCAGACCAAAGCTCTGATGGGCAACAATAGATGAATGCATAACTTGTACTTTCAATGGTTTTGTCTGACGACTGGTATTTCTCTTAAAAACAGAAGGAAAAAGGAAGTAATGCACATTTAAGTGAGGACTAGCATATATTTCTGTACAGAAACACAGCATTCCTATGATTAATTTCAATTATTTATAATATTAATAGATATTATAATTACAAACACCTACATAACAAAGAAACAAAAGTAAAAACATCTAAATTTGTTTACCCTACTAATATTTGAAGGCCCTTATTATGCAATATCAACATATTTAGGTCAATCCATTTTCCACTCTTTGCCTCTTATCAATGTGAACACTGATCTGCTGCATTTTACTGATAAGCAGTCCCACACACAACCTAAGACAGCCAGGCGCATTTCTTCCTCACAACATAACATGCAAGTCACACATGCAAGTCCATCAAGGGAAGAAACCAATTGCTCATGGGTTAATTTTCAAAAACACAGAGCTAAATCAAGAAAGAAAGTATTTTCCCTCACCTCTGTTTTACAAACCTTAATAGACATTACATATAAAAGCCATTTCTTCTTTTACTGCATAGGTGGCAAGTTAAAAACACTGCACAACTTCGTCTGTAAAGATGTATTTTCAGAATACCTTAAATAGTTTAAGGCCAGTAACTCTGGTTGTGCTATTTGTTTTTCAGTGGTAGCAGTATTACACAGGAACTATTTGTTTAATGTGATTAAGTATTGCACTGCAGCAGTTGAAATAAAAATAAAGTATAATTTCCATGTTCTTACATGGAAGAACCTGTTAATATATATGTAATATGAATATATATACACATATAAATGCACACGTGCAAAATCAAAGTATATTTGTAGTTTTACGCTTGGATTCAATCACTAACAATTTCAATAACTGTGGCTGTGAAAGAATCAAACTTCATACCATAGGAGAAAAATTAAATAGTTTAACTTCGCTGATCTGAAATTACATGCAATTCTAAAAGCTTATATTTGAAGTTCCTGATCAAACTGTTTCTTTGAAGGGAAAAGTTGTCTAGAAATTTCTTTTTAGAAAATGATTTAGGGTGCAAGGTAGACTATAGTGGAAAAAAAAAAAGAAGGATCATAAAGCTGTAACTTGATACCTCTACCATGTCCATTTTAAATAGTGTCTCAAACACTGTATTATTAACATATTGTAACTGTAATGACTTTTTATATCACAAAATCGTTTAGCAAAGCCTCTTTTTCCTTTAAGATGAGGCAAATAAGTAGATCAGATTACTTACCACTATTACTGATTTTGCTTGATCGCAGTACTGAAAGTCTCCATATCGAACAGACCTACGCCCCTTTAAATTTGTAAAGAAGTTAACATTACCACCAGCTTCTACAGAAGAAGTTCAAATGCTGTGTTTTATACTAGTATAAAATATACAGTAGAAAATTGATACACATTTATCACTCTTTCTTGCATAGCTTTTTTTTTAAAGTACCATATAGAATTACATACTCAGATTTCCAAAATGTTCTCTTTAAAAGAAAATGAAATTATATCATATATGCTGTTAACTGTTACACTAATTTTCTCTGTATATTGCTTTTAAGATGTAGCCATCACACTTCTTTTAAGTAAAATACTGACAACTTATATTTAGTACTAATGTATCAATCATTAGTTTGGATAGAATTTAAAGATATTTCCGATATTTTCATGTCTTTTTAAAAGTAGGTATTAAAGCTAATTGGTCTTTTATACAACTAAAGCACTTGGTTTATTTCAAAACTGTAAGGTTTCCAATCTTCTTATACTGTCAATACATCCATTAAAATAGAAAAGTTGATTTAATTTATAGGGCATGATAGACAAAATAGCTTACTGAGATTTTAGATCTGGTCTGATGCCAAATCATTGTTTCAGGCATAACCTTCTCCTTTCTTTGACATACATGCATATACACACATGCACATGTGTATATGCATTCATTAATGTATTTAGAAGTGGGACAGGGATTAACAGTAGGGAAAAAACTCCAAAGTGCATCCTACAACACACTGCATGTGCTCAAGTTAGCCCATATTCAGGGATTAGAAGGGCATCGTTTGGTTACAGATATCACAAAAATAGAGTTGTGATAAAACAAAATCTTGATCACTGTTGAGTAATATAAAGTGCTTATATTTCCTTTTCCATTGACCTTCTTGAAATAGCTGAACCACCCAAAACGACACTCTCATTGCCATTTTTGGAAGAGATTTCCTCCCCACACCACCCCCTAAATAAAGGCATGAGCCAAGTGAACAACATAAAAGGACACTCATTTTCACAGCAACTGCTTATGGGCTCATGGCACAAGTAACAAGACACAGTTGTCCCTAGAAAGCGTCCCTCAAAAATAAACACAAACCAGAACACAAACACAGCTGACAGAGTGTTTCTGCAACTGAGGTGTTAAAATTATATTCAGCATGTAGCAATTCTGAACTCACTGCTCTTTGCAAATGCTGTACGAAAATGTTTTACCTCGTCCTGCCATTATCATCTGACAATTAGGAAACAGAAAATTAAATTAAAAAAACCCACACAAGTAGTTCCACAAGCACCAGAACAAAAGCAGTCAATTATGGATTTTATCCTTCACAGTTAACTGGTGTCACTCTGAGAAGCATTCCCCATGCCTGGAGCACATATAGGACTCTTTCAATGTCAGCTCCATGATGTACAGTAAGGGATGAGCTAAATCTGCTGCCTGTCCTTGACAGAGGAGTGAGAATCACCCTGTTATCTACATTCACAAGGCTTACTGGAATACAGTTACACTGAAACAGATGTTCAATATTAGTTATGGTTTAGATTGGCCAATGAGTTCAGACACACAGGGCTCAATCACATTAACCAGACTCTGGGAAAACAAACAGAAATGTAGTCATATAAAATAAACATTTAGGGTTAGTATAATTAGAAGTTCTAGCAATTAATTTACTTACATCTCTATCTACTGTTGTTGCAAAACCAATAGCTTCCTTCTGTGTGCAGTTGACAGCCTTCTGAAGAGTATAAATAACTTGTTCATAGGTATGGACTTCATCATTAAACAGCATGCAGTAGTAAGTGTCACTCTTCTCGCTTTAAAGCAAGGATTGAGTTTATTTTATTTAAATTACGTTACTTTGAATTACAGAAACTTCTACTTTTAACAAAGTTTTCCAACAAGTAGACAAGCCAAGCATGGGCTTCCTTTGCTATACTGGAACATCTCAACAATTTATTTGAAAAGGACTGACCACCCCTAACTTCTCTAGGAACGTGCATCTCTCCTGCAGAATTCAGTCCAAAATGAGCAAAATCTTATGACAGTACTTAAGTCTGATTAATGTTTTGTAACAATTGTTGATTATGAATTAATACTTTCCTTTTAAGGAAAACAGACTTTCTTCCAATGCGGCTGTGCTCAATACATTCCCGGCCAGCTTCTTGTACATTTCATCAGTCTTGCCATTATTTTGTTATACCTGTTTCCCCAGTGTTGCATAAAGGTGGACCAGAAAACAAAAACTTGGCAGTCTCTTAAAAACCCCAAACTCCACAATCCTCAAAACCACAACTTATTAAGCCTACACAGATTTAGTGCAATCCTTTGATTCCCATCATTTACTTACACAGCATTCTTACTCATACAACACAAACAAAAAGAAGATATTAACAAGATGTCACAAATAAACCCATAACTATGATGCTACAATATCCAAACATTCTGTAATGCTCAAAATTCGTAATAAGTGGATCATCAAAAGTACAAAATACTTTTGCCATCAGAATTTCGGTAACTTTGATAAGAAATTAACCCACCACCTATTTTACTGTATTGTATTTTCTGATATAAAGAAAACGAAGGTATTGCAAAGACATTGTTTCATCATCGCTATGGAGAGAAATGGGCTGTATAATCACAAAAGTAAGAAATATGAGAAAAACAAATCTATCAAAATTGTTTAGTCCATTGTCTACAAAATATTCCTGACAATTTTAAGAAAGGTAGAAAAGGTACTTAAAATCAGAATGTGCATTTTCAGTTGTGACTATCTGCAAGCCTTTATAAGGCAGAAAATAAATACTATACTTACATCATTTCTAGGCCAGGCAATTCATTTTCTTTTTCCCATGTTAATATATCTACTGCATATTTAAATGTGATGGCAAAAATATTATAAGCTCTTGCTACCATATCTTCTGGTAAATGCACAAGAGGATCCTGGAAAATAAATATAAATAGCAATTGAGAAATTAAATTACATTTAAACCAGAAATTATCAAACCTGCACCTCTCTTTGTCAGAGATGATGTAAGCATCTACAATGATGTCTTTAAATCACTTTACATTTGAAAGGAATAGAGTCAATAATCATCCTATTTTCTTTCTCCAATTCTTCACTATCACCAAAGCAGTAATCTAATATTCAATACCTCAAAGTTAACTTGCCCCTGATTATCCACTTAAATGTTCACACTTCTCCATTTTCATTTTCACTGTTCCCACTTCTGCACACTGAGATAGATCTTCTGAAGAACTTTTAACCTTAGCTGTATGAAAACCTGTTTTTTTCCATGATGCCTTCACAAAACATAATCTGAAATCACTGTATTACCAATATTAGTAAACTGGAGACTACAAACAACTATGCATCTATTGCCTTCTTTTATACATAGCAATCATGTAGAGGTCGAAGTCTGACAACATCCAGCACACTGAGATCATGACTTATGATCTACATCTGTTACATGCCTCCATGTATAAATAATTAAATGCTTAGACATAACTAGGTATTTCATAATGATCTGCATCATAAACATCTCAACCTTATTCATAGACAGCTCTTCCTCTTCTTGAATGTGGAATATGCACCCACTTGTGCCCAATTCTGCACTCTCCAGGGTGTTCATCTGACATCTGCAGCAGTCACTATGGACTCATCCTCCTCTCTCTGCCACAGCAGAACAGCAGCTGCTGCAGGTGGGGGAATTGAAATGAGGAGAAGGAGGAAGAGGAGTCCTGCCTCAGTCTGCAAAGTCTAAGAGACTCCTTTCTGAAGCAGCAAATGAGAAACATTGCCAACTCTGAATCAGGTAGTACAGGTACCACTGCCATTTCCTTCAAATCCACTTCAAGGGATTTTTGTATGAATAGAAGAAAAGTTTAAAAACCTCTTCTCTGAAAGGATTCTACCCCTACTATTTCATATTTTGTATGTACAGAACAACTAGTCCCTCTTCTACAAAGCTGGAAAGGGAACACTGCATGCCCTGCATGTCACCTGGACACAGAATATATATTGGGTCACTGGCTCAATTAATCATTTGATATTTTGAAGTATGTGTAATTGTTAGCCAATTAAAATGTTTAACAGCGGTCCAATTTTTGTTTGTCCAATTTTTGTTTTTGTCCAAATTCTGTGTTTCACTACAGCTTATATTGTATAAAAGTAGCCACAATAATATTTTCAGGATTTAAGTTTACATTATCTTGACGGCTGGCAATTCACCTGTACTAGTAAAGTTTATTCACACTCCACAGACCCAAGATTCTTTGGGAACGTTTGGAAGCTTTACAGGAATGTTATCAACTGCTTTTTTTTTTTTGCTTCATTTTAAACTTATCTGAAGAATTATCAGTCACCAAAATCAAAGGCAAACCTTAAGCAGCAGCACTGCCTCCATTCCCAGCACTATCAACAAAGACACATATCTGGCTAAGGTAGAAAACAGGCTCCGATAATACTCAACAAATGATGCTTGATCTACCTTGAACTCAACATTGTGTAACGTAAGACATCTCAATCCTTATCACTCACAGGGAAGAAAAACAAAGTCTGCCCACTACCTTAACCTTTCTTTCAGTCACACTCACTGTATAAGTATCTTTAAACACAAATCATAGAATCGTTTCATAGAATCATTTTGGTTGGAAAAAGACCTTTAAGATCACCGAGTCCAACCATTAACCTAACACTGCCAATCCCACCACTAAACCACATCTGTAAGCACCTCATCTATACATCCTTTAAATACCTCCAGGGATGGTGACTCTACCACCTCCGTGGGCAGCCTGTTCGAGTGCTCAACCACCCTTTCAAAGGAGAATTTTTTCCTACTGTCCTACCTAAACCTCTCCTGGTGCAACTTGAGGCCATCCGTTTCTCTTATCACTTGTTATTGGGGAGAAGAGACTGACCTCCACCTTGCTACAACCTTTGGGGCAGTTGTACAGAATAAGGTCTTTCCTGAGCCTCCTTTTCTCCAGGCTAAACAGCCCCAGTTCCCTCAGCCAGTTCTCCTAAGATTTGTGTTCTAGGCCCTTCGCCAGCTTTATTGTCCATCCAAGACTTTAGAACAAGAGTTTTCTAAGGCTGCTGACTCCAACTGGCAGTGGTGAATCCATGAAGCAATGCTCGTCCTAGGGTTGAGGTAGTGAGAACAGATTTTAGAAGGATGACTGTTACTGCAAAATAGTTGCTTCACTTAAACCACCAGATGAGCAAAATTACTATAAAAATTTGCCTTATCTATTTGCCCTTCAAAAAAATACTGTCGAAATTATATTTCATAAAAACAGATGTGAGTTGCTAGACCAGACGTCCAACTAGCCACTCTCACTCCTGAAATGTAATAACAGGTACTAAGGGAAGAGTGTAAGAAAAGGATGTAATGTTCCTCTGGTCTCCAGTAACTTAAGACGCTAATACCTCCCACACCAAAGATGGTATCTGCAATTTTAAATGGCCACTGATAATTTTCTCCCTCCACAAACATGTTAAATTTCCTTTTGAACATATATAAACTTTTACAACAATGGTGTTTTGTAATGGATAGTTCCAAAGCTTGAATTCCAAAGCTTGAATTCATACTGTAAATAGTAGCATGTCTTTTTGCATCTAAAGATGTCCAAGTTGTTATGCTATGAGAATGGTGAAGATATGTTCTCTATTTACCTTTTCTATTCCTAACAAGCTTTTATAGACCTCTATTTTATAGCTCCATGTAAGAGCAAATTATTTTAATTTAAAAAGTCTGTGCACTTTGGTAAGAATCAGAACATATGTTGCACAGACAACTCAATTTGGCTTCTTCATGCACATGATTACATACAGATTTCAGCCCCTCCTGACCCCACATGGCAGACTCCCTCTACCTTTCAGAATAAGACAGAAAAACAAAGAAACAGAACTAAAGCTGCAGAGGCAACCAAGAACATACAAATGAAGCTTTCAAGTAGAAAATGTCATTATAAATAACTCCTTAAGTTAGACATTAGACAAGACATTAGTTTTGTCCAACACAATGTGGTACAAATATTACTATTTAAATTCCTCCCATCTCTCATGCATGGTATACAAGACTAAAAAAAATATGAATGATTTGTATATATATACACACATGTATATGTACACAGTTAACAATGTTTTGAAACATGATGCCTCAATTGTTAGTACCTCTTCTTCTGCAGTCTCCGAAGTGTTAAGTTCATGCTTTTGACAGTAAGGACCTTCTTTCCAAGCTTCTGTATCACCACAGTCACAGAAACCTCCTCCACCCGATGTTGTCATCTAAAATTATTTAAAAGCAAAACACTTCATGTGAATAAGCATATACATACATGAGAAATAAGTAGTCACAGCTAAACTACAAGAGAATGATCACAACACGTGATCACTTTATCCAGCGCCCCATTAAAATAGCACAGTGAAACCACATTTGCTTCTCTGATGGCAGAAAGCTTATCTACTTCATTAGACTGCTTATGCTTAAAGAAAAGAAAAAACAAACAAACAAAAACTTCAAACACTCCCATTCTGTCCCGCCTGAAGGCTGTGAGTTTCTCATGGTATTCAGCTTTTCTAAATCTATTACTTGCAACACCATCTGTACTGTTTCAGAATCCCATTCTTAATCTGAACAAAGCTAAATCATTTCATATAGCACTACTACACAGCGGATAAAAGATGTGCTGTTTACAGTAAAAGGAGTTTACAGACAAAACTTCCATAGTTCACATAAGTCTTAGTAAGCACAGAAAAAAAGTACCTGAAAACTGTAATGGTATATTTACATGGTTTTAATAACATTTATTTTAAAGCTAAGACCACCTCAAATTAACAAGTGTAATGATAATCTTTTTAAACAACTATTAAAAGAATTCTTTCATCTATTTTTGGCACACAGAGGCATTCTGTACATAGAGGTATATCCTACCGTATCAACAAATTTAGGTGGACAGTTGAAAGAATATTTGCTTACACTTTTGGATGTCACCTAGACTTGTTAATTCACTAAGCTTGCAAATGAAAAACCTACATACAAGAAGTATGCTGGTATCAGCAAATTGGAGTTTCTTGAAGCAAGTTGTTGGGTTTGGGTTTTTTTTTGTTTTTTTTCCTCCCAAATCTTAGTGCTCAGTGTAACCGTGCAATGATTCGAACAACAGTGCAGTATTGTCAAAAACAAATTACAGAAAGGCTGCACTAGTAGTTTTCACTTAGCTTTTTAATTTAAAAACACACCAAGGCCTTCCTGGTTTTGTCTGTAGGTTTTTTTAAACTAATGTGTATTACTAATGGCAGTATATTACTAAAAGAAACAGCATCTATAGTTTTAGTTTTCTATTTTAACTTTATATTTAAAGCCAAACAAATATTCTACTATTGTACAGAATTTGATAACAATTCAGAGGTTTAAAGGAAGTAATTTTATTTAAAAGTCATTTCTTAATAAAAGTTTTTCAATACCTTTTAAAAACAGTCAAGGCATTAAGGTCAAAGCAAGTCAAAAACTCTAATGCTGTAAAATTCACTGGAGGGCACAAGTTAAAAATAATATATTTGTAAGCTTAACTGCTGTACATAACATTTAATTGCTCAGTATTTTAAATTGTTAACTTTCAGAATTTACACTCAGGTGAAACACTCAAGTTCTTATAAGATTATTACAGCCATAATTCCAAACTTTGTATTCATCCAACATTTTGAAATTATGTATACATTATTAAACTTTAAACAAAGAGTTTCATACACATACAAAACTATTAATGATGACAACATATATTACAGCAGTATTACTAACCCTGTATCGGTGCTCTCTATGAATACTGCCAAGAAAGCACTCCATGCATAACACACAAGTTGGGTCAACTGCACAGTCTCTGAAAACAGCAACAAAACGGGGAAATAAATAAAGCATTAAACAAAGTATTTTGCCTTTAATTACACATTTTACAACACTTAATTTTCAAATATCACCAATATGAACATTCTGACTGATGTATGTATTTTATTCTGAAAGAGGAAAAGTATGTCTCCCAAGGAGAGGGAAACAAATGAAGGAGAAAAAGAATCTGTTCTCATAACAGAATGAGTTTTAAAATATTGTCTGTGTAGCATATATATTTAGGCAATATAGCCACTGCCTTCAAGAGGTGAGACAAGTATATAAGCAAGTAAACAGATGAATTACAGAACACAGTACAGACAGGTAAACAGCATAACCCAAGCAAGTTCTCTCAAGTATAGAGTAAAAGTATTAACAATCTCCAGCAATCAAAAAGAAGACATTTTTTCACTGAACACTGGAAAGAAAGCACAAAACAGATTAAATCAAACTTCTGCTTCTGAATTTAGCCCTACGAGCTCACTGAAGAGGTCCAAGAACACAGTTTCCTCAAACAGGAGATCAGAGACTATAATAAGGTCCTGTCTACAAGCACTATCATATTAGATGGCAGTAACATTTCTAGCAGAAGGTGCTGAACAAAGAAATGACAAATATGCATTATATTTAACTGTTTCCCTGAGAAACACTGAAAATACATGAACCTATGTAATGCGACTGACTTCAAGGCACCTCAAGAATAAGGGAGTCAGGTTTTGCAGTGTAAAAATTACTACCAATAGAATGAATGTATTATGATGGTTATTAAGACAAGAATTCAGATAAACAACTTACTTTATTCAAAGAACACACCAGAGATGCTATGAAATGTTATTATCAAGAATTCTCTTAATTTCATTTTACCAATTAAATTAGATGAGGTAATCACTGAAAAATAATCAGGCAATCATGACTCACTATGCCTAAAGTACAATTTTCCTATTTGTTTTCTCCAGAGGACCCCCTACAGGTAAAAATATTAAAGCAAAATCATAGAAAGCTCTTTTGTTTTAGAGCCATTCATGTTTGTGGCTGTTTTTTTAATAAAAATAATTAAAATAAAAAAATACTTACTGCAACAATATGCCTACAGGAGTGGGTAGATCAGTTCTACAATATTGGCTATCAACTCTTCCGAGCCCTAAACTTGTGGCAATATACTTACAAACTCATCACCATTGGCCAAGTAATTTCTCAAACAAATAGGCATGTGCTTATACCTAAAGAAGAAGTGGACCTGTAAGCTTCACTACTCATCAGAAAAGCCACTGCTTTTAATGGATTTCATGGATTCAGAAAACAACTGTTTTCTGTATCCCATAAATGTTGAAATTAAACTTTTGTTATTCTTCGTTACCAGCTCTAATTCAGTGTTTCCTATTGTGCGTATTTTTTTTTAACAGTCTTACATCTATGTTCAGTACTTAATCAAAGATCAGACTCCATCTTGACAGCAGCGACAGCAAAAATAGTCTGTATTCACTGATGACCCTGAGGTAAGAAGACAAGATGGCCTACTATGACATCCTTTTAACCTGAATGACACTATGCTTACAATGTTGTTTTTAAATAATTTTTCTCATGAAACAAAGACCTGCAGTATGAACAGCACATTGACTCATTCTCTAACTTCTGCACCAGGGGATTGCATTATTCTATGTTTTCATCATCCGTGACAGTATTCTCAAGGATATGCTTTACATACTGAGTTTTTGGTCATGAAAAAGCCAGTGTTTATAAGAAATTAACAGAACTCCCACAGTTTTCATTAGTCCATATGAAGAGTATTTGATCATGAAGATCTTACTGCTAGGCTGCAATGTAATTTGGCTTGAATTAAAACACTAATTCTGAGGTTTGCTTTTTTAGTTCTTTGGGACCAGATTTCAAGAAAAGATACTAAAGAGAGTATAGAAATTATTTTTATAGCCTCTGATAGTCTTCAGCCTCCCTACTTAGATATCTCCATTTTTTCAAAGGTGTGAGGGAAGAACCTAAGAACACCTGAGAGGAGATGGAGTTTTCTTAGTGGTTGCACATATCTAAAGTATCCACCAGTTTAATCTTGTCCATCTGAAGATAAGGGGTCTTGAAACTTTTCCAAAAATACTTATTCTAACTGATTGTTGAAATAGAAATGCAGCTTGCTGAGTTAAGTATCTCAAGTCTACCCTGAATCAGAACTTCATCAAAGGCCAGTAAGGCATCATTGTTTCCAGAAGAGGAGAACACAAGAGAGCAAAATTCGTCTACATTCTCTTCTTGTACATGAATGGGATGGAAACTCGGAAAAATAAACCCCTGAAATAAGGCAGACATTCCCTCACCCCATCACTCCATCAAGCATTCAAGGTCTGACAGACAACCAAGTGCACAGAGAACATACAAATTAAACATAAACTACAGATGGTTCAGGAAAGGGAAGATGATAAAATAATGAATAGTAATACACTGTTTTAAAACTGAACATTTTTTAAATACTTGTACTTGGTTAGTAACTCCCTGTCCCCTTTCAAGTAAAATGGTATTTTTAGGGAGATCTAGATAGAAGTAGGGAAGAAACAAGTAGCTGGTATGCCTGTTCTAGCATCCAATAGATTAGTTTAGCAGGTCATGGAAAGAGGTCTAAAATACAGGATCAACACTAACAGCTGTCATTAAACACATGAATTACACATACATAATACTTGTCTACTCACTTCTGATTAAAGCCCTCAAATCACACTGACAGTTCACTCCAACCACTTTCTTAATCTTGCATTTCTTTTGTAGAGAAAACACTCTACATTATACTAGTATTCGTCCACTTACAATTCTGTAGTGTGTTAGTTTTACTCTGGTCCCATCAGTCATGAAACATTGCAAAGTTACTTTAAAAATATGCTTAGGGTATTCATTTTTCATTAGGGCACTATATTCTTATCGAAAAATGTTCCACAACTTCACAAATTATAAATGCTTCAGAATGCTAAGTTGAACTACCTGCAAGAATACGTAGGCTCTCCCACTTTAAAAACGCGTCCACAGAGATGGGAAGGTTTGTTTGCTTGCTCAAGCTTTGGAAAACCAAACGCAGGATCTTCTCCACAAAGATACCACTCCATTGGTCCCAGCAAAACATGTTGTGCCAGCATGTCTTCTCTTTGTGGGGCAGGGTTAGGACCCCTGCAGTAAATTTTTGGTACATAATAGGCCAGATGCTGGTATACTTCTTTCTGAAGGTCATTTGCTTGCAGCCATTTCTTTTAAAGTAAAAGGAATGAGAACACAAATTGTTCATTAACAAAAATACCAAGCACAGTTCTATCCATCAAGATGACTTCTATTTCTAAATCAAAAATCTAAAATGGCATTGCACAACCAGAAATTCATGCTTCCTTCTAAGTGTTAAATCTACATAACCCCAGAAGACAGACTAGGAAAAATAATTTGTATTCCTGCTTGCGCATTTTATCCTTTTGTCATACAAAATTGTTCTCGAAAACACAAGATTTAAGAGACCAAATCCTTAAAAATTTTCCTTCAGGATGCACGATCAGTAAAACGTCCCAACATTAGCAGTGACTTTTAGGGTAAGGCCTAGACTATGCTGGTTGCATTTCTTTGGAGTGCAGATTGATGCTGCCAGCTGGAGACACAGAGGAGCAGCAGAAGGAAGCCTGGAGTTGGCAAGGAATGGGCAAAGACAAAAAATGAAAGGAGAATGGCAAACACAGCATTAGGTAACAATCCTTTTCTCATTTAATTTCAACAAATTAGCTATGAAAATGAAGGGGGGTTCATTCCTCCTACCACCAAAATAACTTACTTGAATTACTATTTCAAGTGTGATTTAGATGCATTAATTCTTGTCCTGGGCTTGTACAGGAAGGTTTTGGTAGCAGGGGGGCTACAGGGGTGGCTCCATGGAGAGAGGAGCCCATGATGGAGCAGGTTCACTGGCAAGACTTTGACCCTGTGGAAGGGACCTGCACTGGAGCAGGACATGAAGAGCTGCAGCCTGTGGGAAGGACTCATGTTGGAAAAGTTTGTGTAGAACTGTCTCTTGTGAGAAAGAGCCGGGAAAGAGTGGAGGAAAAGTGTAAGGACCCCTTGCCCTAAGAAGGAATGAGCATCAGAGATGGTATGTGATGACCTGACAGCAACCCCCATCCCAGTCCCCCTGTACTGCTGGGCGGTAGGGGGGCAGGAAGTAGAGAAAACAGGGAATGAAGTTGAGACTGGGAAGAAGGAAGGAAGGAATTTTTAAGACTTGGGTTTATTTATCCTACTCTGATTCTAGTGGTAATAAAATAATTTTCCACAAGTTGAGTCTGTTTTGCCCATGACAATGATTGGTGAGTGATCTCTCCCTGTCCTTATCCCAATACACAAGCCTTATGTTTTATTTTCTCTCCCCTGATCAGCTGAGGAAGGGAATGACAGAGCAGCTCTGGTGGGCACCAGGTCAACCAGCCAGGGTCAACCCATCACAATTCTCTTAGTCAATCAATTGTAAAAGCCGATGCTGACAGTATCTTTAAAAGACACCAAAATACTGTATCTGCTACAAGCCACTGAAAAACTCACACCTCTTCCTAGATTCTGCCCCCCTGCCCTTGTATACACACAGAGTGTAAAACATAATCCTCCAGGACATTTGGGTTTTTTCCTGCCTTGGGGATGACAATTTTATAAAGGCTTAAACTGTAAATTAAGGCTGTAAGGTTTTTATAATAAACAAAAGAGCAAGCACATACTGTAAGTGTGCACTGATTAAACCCTGTGTTATATAAACAGCCTTAGTATGCCATTTCTCATTGTAAATATGACAACCAGATACCCTTTGGCAACTTCAGAAAAAGAATTCAGAATCAACCTAGAACTACACATGAAATCCGAGAATTATAATGTAATTCTTATAATTATACCAATTATAATTATACCAAAATAAATGTGTCTGATAATCAAACGATACAGTTTGATTTACTCTGGATTATTTATGACTTACTCTAAAGAACTTACATTTGAGACAACAGAGTCATGGTAAATTCTCCAGGATACAGACATCAAGAGTCATCAGAGAATGGTTAAATTTTTGCCCTTTTTTTTAATACATTGTAGTATTTTCATTTACTAGACTATGGTTTCTAGAGCAGAACTTCATAATAAAAAAAAGTCTCACTTGTCAGTAGAGCTCTTAGTAGAATAATAGGCTTTCCTCAATTCTCTGTCCCTAAATTTGACTTCTTAAAATCATAAGTCATCTACTAAATCCTTCTGCATTGATCTAGCTTTGATGGTCAAAGCTCAGACTTCTTCCAAGGAAATGCATGGGAAAAAGTTGACAAAAAGTCACATCCAAAAAAATCCAGAAGTTCAAAAATAATCTCACCATTCCCACCAGAATTCAGAGAATATTACTCAAAAAATGGGAAAAAAAAAAAAAGTATTTTAAGAGTAAAGTATTATAAGAGTATTTTTTTTTATTATTCCTAGCTAATTATTCTTTTCCTCTCCTTTCATCACTTGTGCCAAAAATCTAGTACTGCCAGGAAGTGTCTTAAGTCTCTTCCATAATTTCCATTTAATAACATGATTTTTAGATTATTTTCTAGGGCACATACTAGTTATTAGGTCTGCCTTTTTCTTGGCACAACACCTTTCATTTCAGCCTCTTAATTCAGGAGTACATCACTAATTTCTATCTAGAAAATATACAGTGCATCTTAGCTACACTACAAGCTCAGACAAATACCTAGCCAGAGAAAATTCTTGTTCCTCAAGTAAACAGCTTTCCCATCCTAAAAATTCTGTAAGTAGTTGCCTGAAAGTCAGGTGTGGCAACACTGAACATCATCACAAGTTAGTCACTTCGTGAAGCCAGTTGTATAGACATAACTAACTGTGAATATACTTTTGAAAAGCAGATCCCAGCTAAAAGAATATCAGAAAGAAGTACAGGCTACTAGGACAAGGAAACAGATGTCACTCCAAGAGCTACCAGGAAGGCAATTCAAAGTACTGTTGTGCATGTACAACTAGAAATGTTACTAGAAATACATATAAATGCATACATACATTGTACTGCCTTTCTAAATCACTGAATTACAGCAAAGCTATCCAAAATGCTGGGATTGTTCTTTAACAAAAGCATTTTGTATATAGGCAAGTATTCAATTAGTAATTGTGTATCATCTAACCTGAAGTCACATATAAGAAAAGCTAACTTTCTGCTCTAGGAGATTTTTAGTAAAAAGGGAAGTGTTTTCCTGTTCACTTCCTCCCCCCTCAAGCTTACACTCCTGCAGCAGATTTTGGCTGCCCTGGAAAACAACAACAACAACAAAATTGATCAAATAATATCAAAGTAAATACTTAGTAGTCCATCAGGGTTTCTATAAAATCCACATTGAAGTAAGAGATACCCACAGAACAAAACATATAATACAAATAGGCCATAAACCAACTTAGTTTAGTGTTTCAAAAGCTAGAAGGTATCATTTATGTTTTTCTTAGCTACATAAATAAATATTTGCAATGTAGGCCCATGTTCTGCTACAGATGATTTGTTCTTTTGATTGTTGTTCTTTGGAAATTTATCCTTAAATTGTTGCAATGAGAAAATGAAGCTTGAAGAGTGCTAGAGCAATTGCTTTGGCCTAGCATTAGTTTTATTAATACCAGGCTATCAGCAAAGGAGAGAGAAAAACAATGCTAAAACCCAAGTACATTGTTTACATATACAATCAGGCAATGCCAACAACATTTAGTCACTAGCACATTGTAGAGTTGAGAGTAATAGATCTCAGAACTGTAGCTTTGTGCTGAAGATGGTAGAGAACAAAAATGAGAAATTGCTAAATTTAAGATGGCATTTGTATCTGTAGTGAATTCCTAAATGTGTTCCACTTGCTGCACATTTGCATTGGGTTTATCTATGCCATGTCCCAAAAAAACCCAACAGCTACTCATACACACAAAGCAGGTTGGGCTCAGTCTTGGCTACTTTATGAAGCGTTTGATTGAATTATTTGGTTTGCTATGGAGAGGAAGAAAGACTAATCCTGGAGCTAAACTAGATAGAACATAGCTAATTATGCACATTTACCCATCTAATCATACCTTTGTCTGCACTGTAGATATACCAGCATAATCTGAGAATTATCTGAATTAAAATATTGTCTTTTATTTTTGTTTGGAAAGCAGCCAATGTAATTCTCATTGAGATACACACAGACAGCTCTTCAAGGTCTTATCCTACAGACACGCATATGAGCTGTCCTAATATTTTAACGTATATATCCAGTCCATCAAATGCACAAGTGTCTATAAAATCTGTCATCCACACCAAAACCAAAATTTTATCTACAAACTTTACCCACAAGACTTCACCTCTCTTCCTTTTCTACTATTCCTTATAAAAGCAGGAAAAATATATAAACAAGAATAGATTGGTTAAAATATCACATTGCTTTTGCTAACATTTCCTTCTTAAACATCCCGTTCTAATATTCCTAAGCTTAACTAGTGCAAGCTTTTTCCAGGACTGCATCTTAACACTGGGGAGGAAGAACCTTGTAATGAAACTTCAATACTACAAAGCATATTCAGGGGCAGACATCCACCTAAATTAATGGGGTAGGGGAATCTTCTCACGTTGAGGCACAATCGCCGGCAAAGAAATGTGGAAAGGCAGCAAGGAAGCTTGGAAAGACAGCTAAACTCAGATGCTTGCTGAAGGAGCGAAGATACTGAGAAGTGTCCCCGCTCCCACCGCCGGCGTTCGCGGCCGCCAAGCCCCACCAGCGGCAGGGAACCGGCGGCCGCCCTCGGCACGGGCTGACCGCGTCTGGGCGGCTTGCTGGGGAACCACCTGGGCCAGCCAGAACAACAGGAAAAGCTGGCTGCTCTCTGAGACTGATTTTGCTGCTGCAATAGCGGCGCTGGCAACAAGAGCAGGCTAAGGCCTGGCAAAGACGCCGCTGCCAGCCAGAGGTGCCCTCATAACCAGCCCAGGCAGCGACGCCCCCTCGCCGACAGCCTGCTCGCCCCGCGGCCCCGGCTCAGCCTCGTCCTAGCCCCAGAAACGGCCTCTGGCCCTCACGGCCCCAACGCCGGCCGGGCCGGGCAGGCCGGTGCCGCCCACCCGCCTCGCAGCCTCCTCTCCCTCCTCGCTCTTCTCCCTCCTCGCTCCACGCTCTCCCCCTTCCGTCCCTCTCGTGTACTGAAACAGCGCATGCCGGGTTCCCTTCACTGTTTTCGGCTGAACTGCAAAGTACCTTC